>JAHXMU010000655.1:121942-166993 GCA_019455685.1 Philornis downsi | reverse complement strand
TGATTATCGCGAAAATTATTATTTTGTCTTTCCTTTTTTTTTTTTTTTGAGCCATTACTTGTATAGCCAATTATTTAGTTAGTTAAATCTGAAAAAAAGTACTGGTAGTTTTAACTTTTACCATTTAACCTGTTATTAAATTTTTTGCACAACATTTTTAGAACATTAGTATTGTAAAGTTGTTATTGAATTATGGATAAGATATGTTACAATATTGTAATTTAATCAAATCGGCCTTAAGGCTTAAAATTACAATCCTGAATAAATAAATTAAATTAAATTAAAAAAAAAAAAAATGCAATATTATTTTCTTCTTCAGGAGCAATATGGGTTTATCCAAAATCAATCACGGTGCATTATAGCAATTTAATATATCTGAAAATAAAGTAAGCGATACTTTTTTATATAACAGTATTCTGGTTACCAAATTGTTTTGAATGACGGCCTCCATGTATTATATTACAATCAGTTCTTAGAGGAATCTTTCGAATAGGGAAAGACATATTATAAAGGAAAAGCAGTCGCTCGATAGCTTTACTATAGAAAATTTCGACATGATTTCTATATGGAAAAGACTTAGAAGACTAAGATATTTTTCTGTATAAAAATTTTTGAATGACGTTTCTTACAGAAAAGTGTCATAGTAGAAAAGCTCCTTTTAGAAAAATGTCATAGAATACTCGTTTCTTATGGAAGAAGCTTTTTTAGAGAAAATTGTGATATAAGATCCTTTTCTTTTGGAAAAATATCACAAAATACACTTTCGCGTAAAAAGTGCCATGGAAAAATAAAAATAAATAATAATAATAAATAAAAATAGAAATATTTTTTTTATATGCATGCGGAAGAGTCACGTCACGGACGACGGAAGAGTCACGGAAGATATTTTTCACGTAAGAGTCAGGAATATTCACATTCATATTCATATATATTTATTAATCAATCAACGCCCATTTATGGACTACATATTGATAGTATAACAATTTATGAGTTATATAGACATAAACAAAAATAGAAAAAATATATATATATAATCCCTAAAAGTCCATAACACACATTTTTCCAAAAATATTTGATCATACAAAGGCTGAAGAAATGAATAAATAGGGTAGTGGCGATTATCAGTGAACATTTTTGTATATTAGTACCGACAATTATTATGAAACATTAGAGTAGTAACACATCAGATTCTGCTTGAATTGGTTGGGGGAGACTGCGAAATTTTTTAAACTAGCCGGCAAATTGTTCCATAACCTTGCAACACGAACCATAAAAGATCTTTCAAAAACGCTGCTAGAATAACGTTTTAAGAGGACTTGAGAGTTTCTGTTTGAGGAGAGAAATCGGTAGCAACATGGTTGAACTTAATAATGCAAAATAATAAATACAAGCATCTCAGTTTCAAAAAGCATAGAAAGGAACATCCAAGAAAGTACTTTTCATAGGTTTGGTAATCTCGGGCACAATGGGAACCATATATATATCTTAGGATCCTGTGGAAACATGTGTTAAGATAATGCAGTTGAGATCTGTCTGCACGGAGATAAATTTCTGCGCCATACATGATACGTGGTAATAAAATAGCATGTGCCTAAGTATATTTTATGTTAACCGGTAAAATATCATTAAGATTATTTTTGAAGATTATTTTTGAACATATTCGAGAAATGTGCTTGCTGAATTTTAGTTTATGATCAATTTCAAAACCAAGACAACAGAGCGAAGGCGTAGAACTGACAACAATAACGGTTTGTTCACGTTCAGGTTGGAAAATTGAACATTTTGTTTTGGCAATTTTAATTATTTCTCGAGGCCCTAAGACAAATTCGGCCTCAATCGCTGTCAATTCTTGAGATAGAGTCGTTAACGGAACATGTATTACTAGACATGTACATTTGGATATCATCTGCATAAATACTGAGACACAAATTCAAAATACATAAGTTAATATCATTTAAATACATTATAAACAGGATAGGACCTAGCATTGATCCTTGAGGTACGCCAGGTGAAATACTACGCAGATTAGACCTATTTTCATGTTTAACAATACATTGGAAACGATCAGACAAAAAGGAAGAAATCAATTTACACGAATAATAAGAAAACTTGAATTGTGTGTTTAGTTTTTCACAGAGAATGAAATGATCTATGGAATCAAATGCCTTACTGAGATCTAAAACAGCCAGCACTCCAGCCCGCTTATTGTCTAGCGATCGTCTTATGCTATCGGTGAGGCCGATTATAAGGGAAGTTGTGTTATGATACCTGCGGAATCCCGGAATATAGGAATAACCTTTCAACATTGTTGAAATTCACGCGTTACATAGGAAGATAATTTTCGAGAAACACTCTGTAAACGAAGTTGCCTCGAACAACACTTACCGTACCAAAAACATTTCTTGGAAGATCGTTTTCACTTTGATTAACATTTTTTATATAGAAACCTATTCGGAAGACATTACTGTAGAATAGTGTCTGTTCTACATGAAAGATACCTACAAGATACGTTTTCGTATGAAAAATACCCCACTTAGTTGCCTGGTAACAACTAATAAAATAAAAAAGTTAACAGTGAATAGTTAACTTAATATATTGAAAATCAGCTACGCGTTTCTTCTACGAAATTTTTTCGGTGAAAGAAAAATTTGTCGGCGGTACAATTTAACCCACTCCTTCTGTTTGTTACCTATACAAATGAACTTAAACTCTAAAATATATTTTTAATGTCTTTACACCGGTTTAAATGTTTAGTATAACTGGGCGGTTTAACAACGCCTTTTCTGGCAAAATAAACACAAAATGAGTTATTTGAATTTGAATTGTAAGTGGCATGCTCTATTCAACAGAAATTTGGAATTATATTAAGCAGTTCTAAATTTCCCTTTATATAAAATAATTTAGTGTTAAAAATGGCATGTTATGATTTTCATTCTCGGTTGAAAACAAAACAGTAACGCTCGATAGTTGGCACGTTGTTTCGAATTCGAATTATTGTTTTTTTTTTATTGTTCTAAATTTACAATATAATTTCTTGAAATGCATTACATATAGAGGATGACAGGCAATATATCTTTTTTAAAGAATCTTTAATCGACTTTATCCTGACTAAATATAGATAAAAGTAACTGAATCATTAAAAATCCTCAGTAAAATCAAAATAAAATCAATCGTCCTTTTATCGATCCGTGTGAGATTTTGTTCGGGTTAGTATTCGACTATGCTACTTCTATGCTAAAATGACATTGTAATTCGGTAATACAAAAATAGATAAAGAAATCTCATTTTGTTTTTAGCTGTACTAAATTTGTCAAAAAGTGAAACAAGGCTGTACATCTATTTTTTATTAAATAAGTTGAAAGTTCTGTATGATTACCACTGGTATCTTAAGTAAAGGATGTCAAGGAGAGAAATAAATTATATTTTAGATATTAGTGGAAATACGGAATTTTATTAATCTAATTTTTGGAGGCAAAATATCTACTTGACAACTTTTCCGGTATTACCATAAAAATCTTAGTAAGCTACACTTAAATGGCCACAAGTCAGTTACATATAAAGCAAATAGTTTGCAAGCCGCTTTACAATCATCCATTGACAACTTATTTTCCATTCCTTTTGGAAGTCCTGCATTTGGAGTCCTTTAGAAGGCAGAGTGGATATCAGGCCTTCTCGAAAATACCTTCGAGAATGGGCTTGGGATCTCAAATAAGTCCTACTAAAGGCCTGTTTTCGACATGCTGTGAAAGATTGCCCGAGCAAATACAATTGTACTACTTGTGCTAAGAGGCATCACTCCTTACTACGCAGGGGAGCTGTGGAAAACCCTTTTCGAGAATTATGTTTAGAGTCCAGCGCTCAGTTCATTATACGAACGGATCAGCCTACAACATCGAGTAGCCTTTTACCTCAACCGGACAACCGTCAACGACTTTTAACAGGCAAGCGTTTCATACCGTGCAAAATAGAAACGTTTTGTTGGGCACTGCAGTGGTAAATGTTATACATCGTTGTGTTTCGTATCTCGAACGTGCTTTAATTGACCCGGCTTCTGAGACCTCATTCATTACGGAAAATTTACAAAATCGTCTTCGGCTTTCGATCACATCGACGAATGCAGCAGTTTTGGGTGTGATCTCTTC
The DNA here is from genome assembly GCA_019455685.1 of Philornis downsi. Classification (NCBI taxonomy): domain Eukaryota; kingdom Metazoa; phylum Arthropoda; class Insecta; order Diptera; family Muscidae; genus Philornis; species Philornis downsi. The sequence goes on along the minus strand of JAHXMU010000655.1, from coordinate 162,851 downwards.
TCTGACAGCCAGATCTCATAAAATTTGTTGCCTGAAAATAGGCTCTTCTGTTGACTCGAACTTCTTAATGGAGACAGCGGCTTTAGTGCAGTCCAACATTTCAGGACACCTCCTGTCATGCACCGTCATTCACGATGGCGTCTTGTGTCCCAAATCTTCGTTTGGCTGATCCTAATTAGTTTAATAGTTTAACTACTTCTCGGAGCAGACCTTTATCCAGAACTTCTTTTGGAAGGAATGCGACTGAATGTCATGGGTGTTCACTACGACCTTTACCGTTTCGGACAAAGACGAGTTGAACAAAACGCTTTCTCGCTTCGGGAATCTTGCAGAATGCCGCTGACATGGCGTTTTATCTATTTCTGATAAATATCGCGAAAAAAATTATAGAAGAAACGCATACATTCAAACCGGACAGGGTGTTGTAAATAAATTTATAAATTGGTCATTCCAGATTTATATCACGCATTTTCCCCCACAGCAATGGAGCAGAATTCGAGCTCATGGATTATGATGAAATCATCATGTCGGACGAGAAACTTGAAAGTTCCAAGCCTGTCGCTGTTGCCTTTCGGACTACAAGTCCATTGTGCTTTGGTGAAAATGAAGCTGCCGGAGGATCCATGCTTCACCCCACACAAGAGGTCAATAACGCTGTTCCAGCGTCTCAACATTCGGCCAAAAGAGCAAAAGAAATTGGAAACTTGTCCAAGTTACTCCATTGCAGAGCCACAAGACACAACACCAATGCCAAATAGCTCTGTTTCAGAGCTAGAAAGAGATGCTCTTTGCTTAATAGAGCTGTTCCAGTGCCCACCGAGGAAAACTCAATAACAAATAACGCTGTTCCAGCGTGCATCGAGGGATCTTTCTTGCCAAACGGCGCTGTTCCAGCGTTCACCAAGGGACTTCTATTGCAAAACAGCGCTGTTTCACAGCACTGCGCCAAATACTAATCACTCAGTGTGGAATCTACAAAAGTCTTCCATGCCCCTCATGTAAAGGACTTCATAACTTGCGGGTATGCGAAGAATTTTAGCGTATGCAGGTGAAACAAGAGGTTACGACTTGTCGTGAAGTACCGGTGTTGCTCAAGCTGTTTGGGTAGTACCCTCTTGATGGCAAAATGTCATAGCCATCACAAGTGCAGAAAATGTAAAGGAAAGCACCACACCCTTTTACACGCTACTCCGTCCTGCATTCCCAGCAGTCGGCCTTCACGGGATTCCCGATATCAACGCCCTTCACGGGCTTCAAACCGTTTATTGGAGAATACTCTCCTCTCTCATTCTTCAGGACATCTCCACACGGATCGGTCCGATAGGGCCACTGCGAGCGCGTGTAGGCAATCGTCACAAGACGAACGGGAGAAGCGACAAGTCAAACAACAGGTCGTTTCACCGGCTTCATTGCTTACAATATTATACGACTTAAGCCAATGGCAGTCGTACAAGTTAAATCGGCCAAAGGATGTGTGTTGGTTTGGGCTTTATTAGATTCCTGTGGCGAGTATACAACAGTGTGTGCTGCTCGACTCAATCTGCCAATAACTACAGTCAATGATAAACGGGTTTGCATTCTGAATGTGGCATAGTCACTAAATCCATCGCATCAACAGACCATCACCGCGAAATTAGCAAATATGGGCTGAGGGAGACGTACGAATTTTTCCCGTTAGTCGATCCAGAATTTTGTCGATCTCTGCAGGTTATATTGGTGTTAGGGATTGAGGTATACGCGGCCACAGCCACGGGCCTCCAGCATCAGATTCAAGGGTTTCCAACACTGATATATACTCTGTTCGGATGGGTGATAGCTGGTGCATACATAGTGCATACGTAAAACTATAAATAAAGCTCACGAAAAAATTGAAAACAGTATTTATTTACAAACAGTATTTATTTCCCTATATATCTAAGTATTAGTCTTAATCGCAACATAATTGGATGTTGCAAGGTAGCCGGTAATGTTTAATCCTGAACGTTGAAATTCCCCTTTCTGGCAATTCATTTACAATGGGTCGGCAACCATCATTTTTACGTCACAATCTGTTCAATACTTGGTTAGTTTCTACTCAAATAGAATGAACAGACCAACGAGTAACGGATATTAAAAAAATAAGCCACCTCGCTCCATCTTGATTATTAAAAAATGTAAATATTTCACTCTACATACGAGTACGGATTTCGTCTCAGCTGGATCAAGCCATCTCCCCTTGCGTAAAGAAAAGTTAACATTACTCTAAATATAGGTTACACCTTTACTTGAAAGGAAATAAATTAATTCAATTTTGTTTTATTTCCTACTAGCTGACCCGGCAAATGTCGTTTTGCCTTCAAATAAATAACAGCGCCACATATAGGCTGGTATGTTTGTCACCTACCATTATTTGATTCAATGTTAATGTGGTACAAAAAATTAATTGCAAAAATCTCATCTCCAACGCCATCTATCACTTCAAATAAAGCCTAACGCACATCAATTGATTTTTATATATATAGATATTTTAATTGCTACGCAATCAATGAGCATGTACTCGTATGTATTTCTAAATGTCGAATTTAGGGAGTATTTGAAATTTTTAGAGATTATAATAAATTAGCCGTTTGAAAGCAGTTTAAAATTTTGTAAAGTTTCCAGAAAGTTTTTTCTAGAAATACTAAAATCAGAAAATAAACCGTGTGTGGGAAATGCCATTTAAAATTGGTCAGAATGAATATGGCATGTCCTGATTTCATAGCATTTATTACAAAATTAATGTCAGGGCACTTGTTCTCATCCTAAAAATATTTAGGGGGGAGCTTGGAACAATATCTCGCAATTTTTAGATTATCCTGATTTATTCAAAATCCGACCTTAAATGCCTAGCAAATAATTGTGTAGAAATAAATAGTACCGTTCAGGCTGATTCTTTGTCTTGCTTTTTATTTTTTGCTTTGTTTTTGTTTCTAATCTTCTTTTCTTTTCACATGTTTCTTCCTCAATTTGCTACGAATTTCATAATGCATCTGTACTATAACTTCAATCTGAGTTCATCTCGATAGATCGAAAAACATTTTTTGTCACTAAAGCACAATTATTATCCAACGGTATACAGTGGTACGCATTTTACACATTCTGCGTCGAACAATCACTTTATGTTTTATTCGGCCTAAAAGTGTCAACAAAAAAAAAAAAAAAAAAAAAATTATAGAAATGGAATCGATTAATTAACCGACTCCATTTCTATAACGCGGAATTGTTTGGGAATTTTGCGAGGCTGAACAAATTTTGATGCCCTTTAACATCACAAATAACATTGAAAGTTATTTTTGTGATAAGATCTATTCCCTTGGGCTTTCTCAAGTGAACATCATACAGAACGATATCAATCGTATTCTTGATCTTGTATTTGTTGGTAGCTACGGTAAATGTTTAGTCCAGAGATGTAATCTCCCATATACGGCCGAATCTGTTCATCATAAAGCATTAGAAGTAATTCTCAGTTTTTATGATTTTAATATCAGCGACATTGTGGACGAATATTATTACGATTTTAATTCAGCTGATTACGGAGCAGTTAACAGTTTCTTCAACTCTATACATTGGGGTCAGGTATTTCGTGGACTTGACTTAATGAACATGTATATTGCACTCAAGGGCATTATTAGTGAATGCTTACATCGTCATATTCAAGTGAAGAAGGGAAGAAAACATTATAGGTATAATCTTCCTTGGTACAATCGCAGATTGTTAAATTTGAAAAATCGTAGAAATAAGGCAAACAAACTATACAAAAACTCTGGATCCCCTACAGGTAAAGAGAACTTTATACGCCTGCGTCGAAATTTGATTTCTTGTCGAATTTTTTGTATAAACGATACATAGCTGAAATGGAATCTCGAATTACTAGCAACCCTAAATGTTTTTGGATATTTTTCAACGCAAAAAAAAAAACGTCTAACGGTATCCCTAAATCTATGTTTTGCGGTCAATTAGCTGCGTATGAATAACAAGAAGTTGGAAATCTTTTTGCGATGTACTTTTCATCAATTTTTGAAGATACTGACGTCACAGACGATTTCACTGAATTTATTAACGGCGTGCATGATACTGTTGACATTGGCGCTATTCATTTAGAAGTATCTGAAGTATTCGAAGCAATGACTGGTCTCGACGTCGCCAAAGGTCCCGGCTATGATCTTATTCCACCTTCGTTTATTCGCAATTGTACATATTCGCTTTCGCATGTTCTTACTACAATTTTTAACCAGTCTCTGGCAGAAGGGACATTTTTGGATGAATGGAAAGTTGCTCACATTTCCCCTGTATTTAAGTCTGGTCGGAACGATATGGTGGGGAACTACTGCCCCATTGTAAAATTGTCTATTATTCCTAAACTTTTGGATAAAATCATAAATCGTAGACTATTTGCAACTCTAAAAAATACAAGATCGACTGCCACTAATCTTTGTTTATTCACTCACTTTTGTCATGATTCCATTAAAAAAGGTAACTAAGTTGATGCCCTCTACACTGATTTTAAAAAAGCTTTTGACAAAATTAATCATTCAATTTTGATAAGGAAACTCTTCAAAATGGGGTTTTACTCGTCACTATTGAGCTGGTTACATTCTTACATCTCGGGAAGAGTTCTATTTGTTGAAGTTCATAAAGCTGAGTCTAATCCAATTCACGTGAAATCGGGTATACCACAGGGTAGCCATTTAGGCCCATTGCTTTTCCTCTTATTTGTCAATGACATCCCTAATATATTAAAGTATTGTCAATGTCTGTTATATGCGGATGACTTGAAACTATTTTATAATATAACATCTATCCAGGACTGCGTACACTTTCAACAATATTTTCCCTTCGAAAGAACTTTTCTTTTGATAACATGCCACCGTACGAAAGCCGTTGCAATATTCTTGGAATTATGGAACTTTCTAACCGCAGAAATCATTTTTGTAAAGGATATTATAGATTCAAACATTGATTAGCCCGAATTGCTATCCGTTCTATCCTTTCACATACCAACACGGTCTTTAAGAGAAACTCATTTGTTCGGCGTTTCCATTCCATCGAACTAATTATGAAAGCAATGAACCAATTACTCGATGTTTGCAAATATTTAATTTAGTGGCCAATACTGTCGATATATGTATGTAACTCTCATTTAGACGAGCTGTACTCAGACTTTTAGCTAATGATACCTCATTTTGTAATTTATTGTTGTAATCTATTGCAACCGACTCCTTAGTAATATGTATAGTTATATATAGGTACTTGTAACTATAGTTATGTTATTTTATTCAATTTTTCCTATTTTTGTAATCTGTAAGAGCAATGCTCAGTAGATGTAAATAAGTAAATAAAGAAAAAAGAAATCCATATACATTTTTTCGCCTAGAGCAGAATGTTTCTACCTAGTGTAGAACATTTGAGCTAAAAAAAAGCTCGTCAGTTAAAGGCTCCGGGAGAGCCAGAATGGGTGTGCCTATTAGGAAATTTCCGGGAGTTAAAGCAACCATTTTTTCGGCTTTTTGACACAGGGTAAAGTGGACATGAGTTAAGACAGTCCAAAATTCTGGCCAATATTGTCGAAAACCATTTAAAGGTGAAGTTTATTACAAAACAAAAAACACATACATATCGTTTAGTAAATTTGGTCGACCTACCAGAGAAAATGACATACTCCATATCGATAGTGGAGAAGGTTCGACTTATGATGGTGCAGCCATGATCTGGTTATTGTTTTCTATTAATAACATAGGTGAATGGTTAATTATTGTTTTAACGCGCGGTGTCCAATATTCAATACGAATGATCTGTACATTAATTGATTGACCGCATGTATTGAAATAATATGTATAAATTCGAAAAGTAATCGGGCATTATATAATAATAGGGCATTGTTCCATATATTTTAAAGCCATTAAAACCGAAATATGTAGCACAACCCACGGAAACGCTTTGTTGAACATGAGAACTGTTCAAGAATGTCCTCATAACTTATAAAAAATAATGCATGACCTCTGACAGGCTTCAATTGTACATCAGTATCTAGCGATCAAAAGTTCGATCAGACGTGGTACGAATTGCAAGTCGGAACAATTTCCTGAATTTTACAAATCCTGTTTGTCACGAAATTGTTCCATGTTGAGGGGGTGTTTTTTCAACCAGAAAAGTATAATTGTGGAATCTGTCCAGTAATAGCTTCTGCTCAGGTCTATTCGAATTTTGTCACGAACCACTCTTAATAATTCCGAGTTCAAGACAGCGGTGTGAAACTAATTTGCAGGTGGGTGTGCACCGCTCCCTCAGAATCCATTACTTAAATGTAGATTACCCCTGTATAAGGTTTTTTTTGTATAGAATTCACATCACCATACGAATTAGTGAACGTCTTCCAATCATGCTCTGTAGAAGAAGAAAGTTATGCGCCCCACTGAATGTTGTCTAACCAGACTCTTTTCATTACAGTTTTCGCAGTGATTGTAATTGGGCCAAAAGTCGAAAAGCTTAGCAATAATGGAATCTCCCTCTTAGTATGAGTGGTTTGCCCTGAAAGTAGAATGCGTCTAAATGAGCATTCTAGTGTAATCCGTGGGGTTTAGGATTAATCGATACTACGAACTTGAGTAGTTGTGCATTGATTAAATTCGAAGTCTAATTGCGAAATGGCCGATGCTAGTACAATAATTATCTTCTTTATCTTTTATCTTTGTTGGAGTTTAATTGTGGGACTCCAAATGTTGATATATACCTGTTAAAAGTGGCTGTCATTTTCTTGTATTAAGAGTTAATTTGTTCGAGACGTCCTTATCGGAATTGTGTCTATTGTTGTCCGATTTATGAACAAATTTTTTGTCTTGCTCTATCGTGGTATTAATGTAAGGTCATTAATAGTCTACAAGAAGAATGTCTGAACCGCCAAGATCAAGTGACAGGTCGAACAAAGGTCAACCTCCAAAAAGATACGAAATGGAATCAGAGGGTGTGGAAAATTCTCCAAAAGCTTCAACGTCTAGTTCTCAACAACAACCAAAAAACACTGTCTCAGCCGGGCGAACTCCTGCTGCACCGGCTATGAACAAACCACCTCAAGCACAACCTGACATATTGCACGTATTGGCGAACATGCAGAGGGAAATGATGAAACAAATCGGAGATGTTCAACAACTAATAGCTACGCAGAAGGAGGACACAAATGCAAGCATTGTGGCATTGCAGAGGGAAATCCAATCCGTCGCAAATTTGGTTAACGCTAGCGAGCAGTCGACGGCTACAGCGAATGCGGGCTCAACCATTGAAACGGAAAGAGAACACAACGAAGCAACAGCTAGCCTGCAGCCTGCAGCAACAGTCACAGGTGAGTCTCTTACTAATAGCCTTTCTCACAGTCATGGTTCAGCATCACACAAAGCAAAACTATACCCACTGCCGAAATTTTGTGGTGTGCCGGAAGAGTGGCCGACATTTGTAGAAGACTTTCGTCAAACCACTGCAGAATTTGAGTATACACCCCTGCAAAATATAATTCGCATACGAGAATCACTTTACGGAAATGCGAAAGACACTGTTGAGTCGCTTTTGTCTAGCTCAAAGAATGTTGAAATTATAATAAACACACTTGCACAATCCTTTGGTCGCCCTGAGCAACTTATAAGAAGTCAGATTGACAAAGTAAGTGCGATCTCCGCTGTACCTGAGGGAAAATTAGATTTATTAGTAAAGTTCTCAATAAAAGTAAGCAATATGGTTCGATTTCTACAAAATGCAAATGGCAAACACCACCTAAGTAATCCCACTTTATTGAGCCAACTTGTGTCAAAGCTCCCACAATCTAATCAAATGCAGTGGGCAGAAAAATGCATCAATTTGGATCGGCCAGTAGACTTGGTAGACTTCTGCGAGTGGCTCGACAAGATTAAACAGATCGCAAATATGGTATCCGACGGACTTCCATCATCCTATGTGCATCAGAGTAAAAATCAGCAACATAAAAATAAATTTGCGTTAACTGCTGCTTCTGCCAAAAAGTGTCTCATGTGTGGTGGAACTTGCCAAATACTTACTGATTGTGAAATGTTTAGAAACCTCACTGTGGATGACCGCTGGAAAAAGGCAAAAGAATTAAGTTTTTGTTTTTCGTGTTTAAAAGGAAAACACCAAGTAAACAAATGTTTCAAGAAACGACGATGTGGTGTCGATGGTTGTGAAAAACTCCATAATTCTTTTCTGCACAAAGCAGCTGATACAGTTGACAGGCAAGTACAAGGTGTTGCCACATCGTCTGAAATTATTAATCCCAGAATGAATCTACATGCCGGGACTCATAGTAGCGAAATTTTGTTTCAAATGATTCCTGTAACAATATATGGTCCAACAAAGTCCATATCGATTTATGCATTTATTGATGACGGCGCTGATGCCACTATGCTGGAATGGGATGTTGGGAAGCAAATTGGGCTGGAGGGGAAACAAAATAAATTGAAATTGCAATGGTTAAATGGACATTGTTCTAGCCAGCAGACTGAAATGGTGGAAGTGTCCATTAGTGGTGCCCAAGAGAACAGTGCGAAATATAAAATTTCGAAAATATTTTTGGTGAAAAATTTAGAGTTGCCAACTCAATCGTTTTCGTTAAATGAAATAAAAAGTGGTAACCATTTAGCGAATTTGCCTATTAACGATTACTATAAAGCAAAACCACAAATGATTTTAAGTTTAACGCATGCATTTTTAACAGTGCCCATAGAAGTTCCCAGATGCCCCGATAATATTGGCCCTATAGCCGTGAAAACAAGGTTGGGATGGGTTGTATATGGACCAACCGTTGCGGAAAATGGTTATGATGTTAGGAGAGTTTTGCATGCAAGATATTCAACTGATGAAGAAGAATCACTTGGAGAGTTAATGAACCAATATTTTGAAATTGAGTCGTGCATGGTAAAGCTGAATGCTAAACCAGTCATTTCGAAAGATGAAACAAGAGCACTCGAAATATTAAAATCAACCTCTGTTTATTGTGATGAAAGTTATGAATGCGGTCTTTTATGGAAAACTGGCTCAATAAACTTCCCGAATACATATCCAACAGCTTTAAAACGTTTTTTGCAGATGGAGAAAAAATTTAAAATGAATGAAAGATTTGAGACAGAATATCGTATGAAAATGCAACATTTGTTAAACAAAGGTTACGCAAGGCGTCTGTCCCCGGAGGAAGAAATGCGAATTTCACCCAAAACTTTCTTTTTGCCACATTTTGCTGTCTCGAACCCGAAAAAAGACAGTCTGCGATTGGTGTTTGATGCTGCTGTTAAAATACAAAGTTTTTCACTAAATGATTTTTTGTTGCCTGGTCCAGATTTGAACCAACCACTTCTTGCAGTATTGTTTAAATTCAGAGAGAAGCCGATTGCTGTATGTGGAGATATACAGGAAATGTTTTTACAAATAAAAATTAAAAAAGATGATCAAGAAGCCCAGAGATTTTTATATAGAGAAAATACATTAAGATACATTAAGAATTTAAATGCTGAAAAATTTGGTTCTAAATTTCCCCGAGCAGCAGAAGCAATTACTAAACAGCATTATGTTGACGATTATGTTGATTGTTTTACAAGCGTCGAAGAGGCAATACGTGTCGTGCAGGATGTTAAGAACATTCATAAACATGGAGGTTTTACAATGCACAAAATCATATCAACTCCGAAAAAATTAATTCCCATTTTGGAAACCCTACATCCCATAACAAAAGCATAACATCTGGCAGCATCGAGAAAATATTGGGTATGCAATGGTCACCTACATCAGATGTTTTTGTTTTTGATTGCCAATTTCATCGTGTCTCCTCCGATATTTTGCAAAATAAATGTATTCCGACAAAGAGGGAGGTTTTAAGCTTAATAATGTCGGTATTTGACCCATTCGGGTTTTTAAGCGATTTTACGATTGGCGGTAAGATGTTTATGCAGTCACTTTGGAGGTGCGGTATTGGATGGGACGAGCAGATTCCGGAGGCATTGTGTGATAGCTGGAAGTCATGGTTGTTTGGATTGGTTAAGGTAAGAGACTTTCAAATAAATAGATGTTATTTCTCAAACACTTATGTAGAAAAAAGATCTCTACATATTTTTTGTGACGCCAGTGAAACGGCTATGGCCGCGGTGGCATATTGGAGAACTGAAACGTCAGATGGCCCGAAAGTTTCCTTTGTAGCTGGAAAGGCAAATTGTGCCCCGACCAAATTTATGACGATTCCTCGACTGGAGCTGCAAGCGGCAGTATTTGCCGTACGGCTGAAAAATAATATAATTAAATTCCACGACATCCAGCCCAGTGAAGTTCTATTTTGGTCCGACTCGACCACCGTCATAAATTGGATTCACTCTGACCATAGGCGTTATAAACAATTCGTAGCCAACAGAATAGCAGAAGTTTTAGAGAGTTCCAATGAAAGTCAATGGCGCTGGGTCCCTGGAACAATGAACCCCGCAGATGAAGCAACTCGTGCCCGTTCGGACTATTCTTTAAATGGCCGATGGATAATTGGTCCTGAATTTTTGCGTCGCCCTGAAGAAAGCTGGCCCAAAGCAACAAAAGAAGCAGTTAGTGTGCATAAGTGCGATGATGAAACTCGCCCAGTTCATATGGTGTTTGCAACGCAGGTGAAAACTTATGAAATTTTCAATACTAATCGTTTTTCAAATTATTTAAAATTGAAACGATCAGTTGGATGGGTCTGCAGATTTTGTAATAATTTAAAACTGAAAGTTAAAAAAGAATCCTTGGTGATAGGTGATTTGACTCCCGAGGAAATAGAATTTGCTGAAATTGCGTTAGTACGATCAGTGCAAAAATCTGAATTTTTGCCAGAATTTAACTGTCTCCAAAACAAAATGATGATTCCACCCAGCAGCTCAATATTAACTTTAAACCCATACATTGATAACCAGAACGTGCTTAGATGTGGTGGTAGAATAGATAACGCACCTTTTATTTTGTTTTCGGCAAAAAGACCATACATTTTGCCCAAGAATCATCATTTGACTCGTTTAATTTTACAATGGTATCATCAACGTCAATATCATTTAAACGACCATACCGTGATATGCGAGGTTCGCAAAAAATTCTGGGTCCCTTCAATACGTGTGGTTCTCCGTTCAGTAAAAGCAGCTTGTTATATGTGCAAACTGAGGAAATGTAAGCCAGTCCAGCCTATAATGGGTCCTTTACCAGAAGATCGTCTTCGTGCCTTTGTTCGTCCATTTTCTTACACAGGCGTAGATTATTTTGGCCCAGTCATGGTATCAATTCGTCGTAGCCACGAAAAGCGTTGGATCGCTTTATTTACTTGTCTAACAACACGGGCAGTTCATTTGGTAGTGGCATTCAATTTATCCAGTGATTCTTTTCTATTATGCTTACGCAATTTTATAAACCGTCGTGGTGTGCCGGTACAGATGAGAAGCGATAATGGTACGAATTTTGTTGGTGTTAATAAGGAGCTTGGCTGTGAAGAAAATTTTATTGATTTTGACAAAGTAAATGAAGGCCTAAAGCCCCTTGGCATTAAATGGAAGTTTAATACCCCTTCTGATCCAAGTGCTGGTGGTGCCTGGGAGCGACTTGTACAGTCTATAAAAAGGGCTTTGTATGCCATTTTAAGAGAGCACGTGACACGTCCAGAAACTTTGTACAGCTTGTTAGTCGAGTGTGAAAATATGGTGAATTCTAGGCCCCTCACACATCTGCCTGTCAGTCCTGAAGAACCCGAGCCATTGACGCCGAACCATTTTTTATTGGGATGTTCGAATTCGACGCAAACGCCAGCACCCTTTGACCCGAAGCAATGCTTATTAAGAAAACAATGGAGAATTTTGCAAAATCTCAAGAACGCGCTGTGGAAACGATGGATGGCAGAATATCTCCCTGAACTGACTCGGAGGTCTAAATGGTGCCGCCCAAATAAGCCAATATCAACTGGAGCTTTAGTTCTTATATGTGACTCAGAACAGCCTAGGTCTAGGTGGAAGAGAGGACGAATTGTAAAAGTATCTGTTGGCTTTGATGGGGTAGTGCGATCTGCTGAAGTACAAACGGTTGCCGGAACGTTGCGAAGACCAGTCTCAAAGTTGGCCATATTAGACGTGGAAGAAAGTGGTGAAGTGGACAAGATGGGGTCCATTCACGGGGGCGAGGAGCTAAATGCTACCACAACAATGTCATGAACAACTGCAGGTACATCATTAACATACAAGCCACAGCGGGTGGAAATTTGTCATTACAATTAGTGTCTATTTCCAGTAAAGTCCTAATAGCTAAGTAGGGAACACTGTTGACAACGAATGTTGCAGGTAGCAAGTCGTATTGCCGGACGGGATTGGTCTGTGACTCTTTCTATATACATATGAATTATATACATATGATCTTTATATGTATATATGGATACATATATGGATATATGGATATCACCACATGATGGTAAAGATAATATGTTCCCGTTTCATTTTGTGGAGAATATATAAGCCTCATATGGTCTGCTGCGATATATTCCCGCAGTACACCATAGTATCTCTTTAATTTGCGGCCGTCGTCTCGGTAAAATTGTTTCAATGCGTCGGATCTTAATTCTCTTAAGCCCGCTTCCTTAAATTCTGATTTCAGTGGTAGAGTGGCAATAAATCTTCCGTCTAAATCCCTGTATGTGATGATGTTTTTCTTTTCTATATCCTCCAATTCTCAAAAGCAGAGCAAAGTTATATGCAAATCGCAAACATCTATCGTGGTGGTAAAAGTCTGGATTGGTACTTTAAGCTAGTAGTAAGCCGAGTATCTGTTACGTTATTAAAGATATAGCTCAACCGGTCGCCAGCCAAAAAGCGGGGCAGAAAAGCAGGCGAAATTGTCGGAGATTTTCGGCAGGTTTTTTGTCTAACGGCGAGCTGACAGTTTCCTTGAATTAGTAGAAATTACTTGATTAACTCCCACAATCTGGACATTTGTGATCGAAATAGAAAAGGTGGGGGGTCTCCGAAGACGTTCCATTATAAAGGATACTTTCAAACTTGAGTCAATAAGCGCGAATTAAAAACCAATTGTTTTTTGAAAGCAAGAAAAAAAAATAATTTTTTTTCGACGCAATGCGCCTTTCTTTATTCGTTTTATTTTTTTGATTGAAGTTGACAGAACAAATCTTCAACACTATGTGTTCTTACATTGTTTATTATTGACTGCTTTACAATTTTATTTTGCTGTTCTTAAATACAAAATTTTCATCTTATAATATTTTCTTAGACAAACATATTTAAAGTAAACATGTTCGTGTTTTAATGATACACTTATTTTCAAAAACACATTTACGAATTGATCCTTAATCTGGGTGTTTACGTGTTCTTATCTCAGGCTAGTTGTTTGTCTTAATAGTAATGTAGTTAAAATATTTCTGTGTTTGTTGTTTACATAAGTTCTTGATCTAGGGAGAAAATATATTTCTTATCCTCTAAGCATTTATTTTGGATTGTTTATAATAATACAATTTCTTATTCTGAGTCGTAAATTACTTAACATGGGTCTACATACTTTCTTATCATTTATGGGAAATTACTCTATGGAGAATTGCTTATAAAATGTGTTCGTTAGTGTGAAGAATATGTTTATGTTCATTGGTATTACAAATACAAATGAATAATGGGTTGAATTATCAAACTTGGGGAGCCCATTCTCCTTGAAGAGAAAACGGGGGTAGATAGGAAGAAATGAATGAAATAGGAAAAATTATGATACTACCTCGAACAAACGGATCAAGATAAAATCACGATATTAGTGGTGTTTAGTTGCATTGAACGAAGTAAAATACAGGGTGTCCGTCGGAACACCCTGTATTTTACTACTTTGTTTTGCCGCCATTTTGGTAAACATTAGTCTTGACAGTTTATATTTGGCAGTCATGAAGTAAAGACGTGGCAAATTTATCGTTAAAACATTTTATCAAAATCAATCATCGATTATTGTGACGATGAGAATTACGTGAAATTTTTGGGATATCATGACTTGATATAGTACTACAACTACAAAACTTTCGAAATTTTTGATTAAGTGATGTCTAGCACCATCCAGTCAGATAGACTGTCAAGCAAATGTAGTCTTAAGATACCTGGACGCTTATTCATTTCTTTCAATATGTAATACTTTTTCTCAAATAAAATGATACACACCGACATTGCTATGGTTGAGGGCAGACAAATTATAAAATCGCCTAGTATGAACTTTAGTAATTAAAAGCAGCAAATTAAAGCACGCATAGGGAAAGGGGACAAAATCATACCACCTCTAATAATAAATGACTTACGCTGACATCACGTCAATACGTTTGTATATTCGGGCAGAGTCTGAGAGAAAAAGGAAGGATGGGTGCTAATAATGGTGTTATTGCATCAACATTAACTTGCATCTTTCTCTTACGGCTGAATGAAAGAAAAATTTGCTAAATAACGAGCGATGTGGATAGTTTATACTCGTATATGTAGATGTATGTATAGATATATATGCACTCATATACGAGTACATTAGACTGCCACTTAAAAAAAATCTTGCGGCACCCCCTATATCGGTTCCTTTTCCCAAAAAAGTAATTATTGCAAAATTTTATTCAATTCGGTTGGGGGGAAATGGTGCCTCAAAGCCCCCAAAGTTCAGAAAGAACGTTTTTTTGCGTAAAATTGACTTTGGACTATCAATATCTCTGCAACTATTCATTTCAGATGAAAATGTTGAAAGTACGCTAAAAATAATATATAACACCTAATAATTTTGCAGAAGAAAGTGTTACTCTATCTAGAATGATTGCAGAGTTGTACCGCTAATAAGCAGATATCCCCTTAAAATCTGTTAACATAAAGAATTTACAAAAGTGTTTTGATGTTTGAACTTACCTACGCTGCCGATTACGGTACTTTGTTTTTGTTACTTTGTTTTTGCAAAAGTGAAAAAATTCTGTGCAAGTGAAATAGAAATCATAATTTCGAATTTGGAGAAATTTTTAAATGCCGAATAGCCCCGTGCCGATTATAGGGAATTTATTGAACTTATAATAATATTCTTGGGGAAAACACCAAGTCATGGATTAAAAATTAAAGCTCCAGGAGCTATGCATCATGCCAGATGGATGTCAAAGGCCATATACAGTTTGAAAATATTTTTATTTAGAAATGAATTTGAGCTTACCAAAAAAGAAGAAAAGGCTTTATGCGAAATTTCTATCTTTCTTATAAAAATTAATGCTGAGGCATGGTTTACATCTCCTTTACCAATAAAAACACCTTTTTGTGATTTTAATTTTTTAATTAAGCTTCACGAATATGCAAAATATGATAGCGAAATCTCAAAAATAGCGTTCGAAAAATTTTGTAGACATCTTTGGTATTTAGGTTCAGAAGCGTAAGTTCGGAGACTAAGGCGAAAATGAAGGAAAGATTAAATAGAGAATCATCGTCGAAACAAAATGATAAAAAGGCAAATGTAACAATTTCTGAAATCCTGGAAGAGGGCATCGAACAGTTTGTTTCGAAAACAACATTAAATTTTTTTTAGTACAGTACATACAGTGGGGGGATACAGTCGATCATGGCGTTTCTGAGAAATAACCAATATATTGACGAAAATGTCAAATGACATTTTTAGTGCTTCAATAGATGTGTTTATTTACATAAAGGAAGTATATTTAAGAGACAAAAAAACAATAAAAACACACAAATTTCATAAAAAAAATCTACAAGGAACATTTTAATTGAAAATTTGTGAAGAAACGCTCTAATTATTACATTTTTTAACACTTTATTGTTCCTTTTTGACTATGAGCAGCTAAGCGCCTTGGGATTGATACTACTCAGTTGCCCATTATATCGAGAGTAATTTCTGATCAAGCTTGAATTAACGCTGTTTTCAGCGTTTCGCGGCTGCTGATGTTATAATTTCGAACTTTTTTTCTAAAACATCCTACACGTGCTCAGTGGAGTTTAGGTCCGGCGACCGAGGAGGCAAATTGAGTTACCTTGGAGCATAATATAGAAGCCAGTCCCGTGCGCTGCATGTTTAGGATCGTTGTCTTGCGGGAAAATCCATTAAGGTCCAAGTCCTAATTTGTCCACAGAAGGCTTCAAATTTTGTTCTGATATTTGCTTGTAGACATAATGATTTATGTTTTGCTCGATAACAACTAAATTTCCCACTCCAGATGCCGTCATTGCTCCCCAAGCCATAACACTGCGATATTTAACATTATACGTTATATGTTTTGGATCGAGTGCTGTTACTTTGAAGTAGTTTTTGGATCCCAGCTTACTTTCTTGAGAATGCAGCTAACATCTCTTCTTGAGAATGCAGCTAACATCTCTCCTAGAGAATATATTTTGTCTACCCATTTGAGCCTTATTTTCGGTTGTGCCATTATTATTATAATTCCGCTTAAATTAACTATTTTTGCAATATCTCCATAAAATTTATTCTCCTTTTGCAGTTTCATTTTAAGATTTCTGACTGAAACTGAACACTTAACACGATAACCAAAGTAACAGTTACAGAGCTATAACTGTGATTTCCCCCTTTTTGTCTTTGTTTTCTTATATACTTGTAGGAGTTACGACCTTGTAGGTAGACTTTTTTCCGTGCAAAACTTCATAGTTGTACTAATCTCTAGGGGTATACGTTTTTTTCATAATATTTTTTGCATGAATTAATATACATAGCTTTTGAAGCATAACACAAATACAAAAAACGAATGTTTAACAATAGTTACCAATTTTCAGTGATGCTAAAATGGCAAGGTGTATGTTGACTATACCATCGCTGTAAATTGGAGCGGTTACCTCACTCATCCAATTCCGCATATTTATTTAACTAGTTAGTTGTGTATACATAGTATATATATTAATGAAAAAAATAAATAGTAAAAATATTCCGAAAAGTCCCATTTGTCGAAAAGTGTATTTCGACCCTGTATGAATAATACCAGTTTACCACACTGATATCGCCAGTGGGCCATAGCGTCGTGCATTTATCAGAAGCATTCTCTTGCTATCGCAATATATCTGTAGGAGGAATGCACACCACAATTTCCGTAATCCTATCTTTGGTGGTTTGGGCTCACTGGTAACCAATTTGTCATTCAGTGAAGTCTTCTTTCGATACCACTGTATGAATTGTATAGAATCTATAACCCGAATCTTACTTCTAAATTTTTCCGGCATATCATATTTTTAAGAAATTTTGCGACTTAAAGTGTTTCTACTTAAAATATTTCATCGCAATAGCAAAGCTGTTATTAATTTTCCAAATGGAAATTTTGGAAAGCAAAATGTCGCGAAAATTTGTTAACGCCAATTATTTAGAAATTAAGCACTGTTTTTAGTTAGTCGCACAGCGAACATTTGCCTTCACTGTTCATAATGTCTGACAAGATTAGATTTGTGCAGTAAATGTTTTTTTTTTCTTTTTGTAAGATAAGATATTATTTTCTTTAAAATTTATAAAAAAATTTTAAAATTTTATATAGCCACCAGAAAAACTCCGTCTGTGCACGTACACAAAGATCAAAGACCGCGCTTTTTTGTTACTTTAATCGCAAACATGTGCCGATATGAAAAAATTTGGAAATATATTTTATTCGGGAAAATCTTAAGTCTCCGTTATTTTATCACATTGTATTTTGTAATAATAACCATTTTGGAGGCTTGCCACATTTTATAATTACTCGCTTATGCTTTGTATCATATTCTTGGTTTGAAATTTGTATATATTTTTTTTATCTGCAGAAATCATTAAATAAAGCCAAAAAATATCTGCCTACAGCCAAAAAACCTATATTAATTTTTAGTTGCTCAAATTTTTGTTTTCGCTCATATACTCGGTATATAAACTTACAGCGTTTATACTTACTTATAATAATTTGAAATGAAATTAGTTAATAGTCAATTTGTACTTCAAAAATGTACTTAATTTGAATTGCCAATCAATGTACAAGTCGTATTCAATCGCGAATTGAGTTTGTTTTAACTATGCTATAAATTTTACTTGTTACTTATTGTGAATTGATTAATGAATTGTAAAAATATAAATTGTAAAGTAACAAGTTAAGTTAGTATGCCAAAAACGGCACTTCTTTGCATCACATCATAGCGAGTAGTCAATTTTACCCTCATCTCGAATTCTGCATTAAAATTACTTATTATAACGTGAACGGAACTTCCGTTGTTCACCAATCATTTCATAAGAATTTATGGTAAGGTATAACCGCTATCCTCAAGGATCTATCCACTATCTCTAATCCTTCGGGGTTTAATCTCTTGTTTTTTATTCTTACCTAAGTCTTAATACAATTTCTCGTTGTACGAGAGATTGTAAGTATCTAAGGCTATACTCAATTTCTAGAGCTAACCCGCTACCGCAAAACAGGTGAAATCTGTCTTTACCAAAGATACAGTCCACATCCTAACAACCACAACTTCGCTGAAGATCGATTGGAATCCACGTCAACCGCTATCATCAAACTCTCTCCAAACGCTAACACCAATCGACCCTTCCCCCCTTAGCACAAACGCTAACGTTTGTTCACTCGGTATAATAACTGGTTATGTTGAAGCCAAAATTAAAAAGGAAGCTATCCAAATCAATATCCATATTTTAAAATCGAAAGTCGAAATATTTCTTGGGCTTTATTTTTGAAAACGTTTAGAGCGATAGCTGAAGCTAAAGAGAGTTGTCTGCCGATCAGCTAACGCAGCTTTTTAAACACTGATAAAAATTACAAAATTTTGAAATTCCCAAAATTATGTTTTTGGAATAAATAAACTTCAAACTTTAAATAAACTTCAGAAGAAAGTAGTAAAAGAAGCATATGCCCATGTGCAAAATGACAAAACCGCAACGAAATTAACAACACGGTCAACACTTTGGTTTTATTAATCAATATAATAGAGTTGTAAGGGAATTTTCGTATTATTCGTTTATCACTTTTCCCAACGACACTAGGATTTACACGGAATTTACATGCTCACTTTATGCAATCTGATTATACGCATTTTATATATGATTTTGCAGATGGTGATGAAGAACGTTGGAAGAACACCTCCTTCCTTTTCAGCTTTAAGAAAAAACATGTTCAATCAGATTTTTGATATAAATTGCTGGAAGCAGTTATCTGTTACGATGTCATCCATTATATTGCCACCCAACAAAACTGTAATATAATTTTGTTGCTTTGGTTATTTGATCTGCTTTTACCTTTGTTCATTAAAGCAAGCCACGAAAAATGCAAGCATTGTAAGAAAAAACATTGTCAACAAGAACTCTATAGCTATAGCAATAACTAGTTGCGAAATATTGTTGACGAAGTTCTGGATGTCACCCAGACGAATTAATTGGAATTCTTGCAAAGACCAATTTTCTTTAGTAAGCATTTTATGCTATAAATGCATGTTATTGAAAATAATTTTAGTCAGTAATAAAACTCACAATAAAGAGGCATATTAATAAGTATGTTAAATGCTAATAAATAAAGATTGAATAAAAAAGTACATTTTTTTATTTAACCAACGGATACAAACCACAACTGCCGACGAGGATGAAAATCATTTTACGAAACCACCGCACCACGAAAGTGAACACATACCGTTTGTGTAGTGCAAAAATACAAAAAAAAATCGGAAGAACTCGTTTCAGTCAAATTCTTTTCGCCACGAAAGTGAAGTGTAGTGAAAAAAAAATCGAAAAATTTTTGACGAAAAATCAAAGTACCGCGAAACGATCGGAAGTATCCTTTTGTGAGCAAAAATAAAAAGGATAGGACAGTAGTTACATCCTGCAATAAGGACATAACATGGTGCCTAAATAAAAGTGGAAGTAAACTGTGGAGTAAGAACATAAATATGTATATGGTGACAACTGTGCCCAACAACTGTGCCAAATAGCGAATTTAAAATAAACAAAGAACTTAAAAAAAAACTCAAAAGTAGAAAAAAAAACACACACACAAGAAAGTGATGTGAAAAGTTGACGATAAAACCGAATAAGTGAACTAAAAACTTAGACAATCAATCGAAGAAAATCAGACAAATAATATTCGTAGAGACTGAAAACGCCAAAATTGATGAAAAGAAGGCCAGAATAAAAAGGAAGGAAACAAACACAAGGAGGACACAAGGTATTACCAAAATAAAGTCTGGAAAAGAAAAACAACAACAATAATAACAACTCAACACTAAGAGAATATTTATATTTATAATTTATTTTGTAACTGTAATCTACAAAAAACCTTTTGAAAAATATTTAAACACCCGACTAATTATAAATCTTTTCATTCATAATGACTACTAACAGGTAACAGAAATGATTTAAATACTGGTTACCATACTTGTGGACGGAAAACATCCTATGCTTAGGACATATAACGAACTATCACAACTCTTGCTTTCCGGCATTATCAAAAATAGATTAGTTGGCAGGGCAAAAGAGGTTATTAAAATCAACGCAAAAGCGCAATGTGGGCAGGAGACTAAGACAGTTCTAGAAAATAATTTCGTGGAAAAGAAGAATTGTGAAGAATTATACGATGAACTTAGGACAGTGACGTTTAATACCAGAACAGTCGATTTTTATAATGATGTAAAACATCGCCTGAGAAGGCTGATTAATAAAGCAGTAAAGGTCCTTGGAGAAGGAGAAGCAGCGAA
This sequence comes from Philornis downsi, assembly GCA_019455685.1. NCBI lineage: Eukaryota > Metazoa > Arthropoda > Insecta > Diptera > Muscidae > Philornis > Philornis downsi. The sequence goes on along the minus strand of JAHXMU010000655.1, from coordinate 142,137 downwards.
TCAAATGGTTATAAATAACCAAAGATTTTATGAACAAACTGCTCGAACCAATGCGGACAGTTTTAGCTTACAGAAATCTAAGTAGTTTGGAATTTGCCATGGACATTTTATTCGAAAACGGTTATGGTCGCATGGGGAAAGACGGTCATATTGTAAAAAGGCAGAAACGACAGAAAACTAAAGAACCAACTGATGAACACCATTCCCAGAGTCAGACAGCGGACAAAAGCCACTACAAGAACTACAATAATGGAGACCAAGAAAGCAGAAATTACAATAGACGTTTCCACAGGCAGCAAAATCAGCAACACAATCGAAATAATCAACGTGAGCAACGTTGAAACAATGATAGAAATTACGACAATGTTTGAAGCAATCAAAATAAACAACAAGCTCCCGAACCGATGGATGTAAATACAATTCAAAATTTTCAGTCAGTAGCCTCACAGGAAAACTACCTTATATAACCATAAAGACAAAATTTCGTCCGATAAAATTTATTATAGATACTGGTGCAATACACTCTATTATCAATCCCGGAATCTGTCATCCTAAATGGAGGATACCTTCCGGTGTAATGGATTTAAAAACACTTCAACACACCATTAAAGTTAATGAAAAAGTAGCTGTTCCAACTTTCAAAGAATTTAGTAACACTACAGAAGACAAGATAGAATTCTTAGTCTCCCGTTTCCATGACCAATACGATGGTCTAATCGGTAATAACATTTTGGAAAATTGGAAGCAATAATAAATTTAAAAAACAATTTCACAGAAATTGGAGAAAATCAACTACAAATTAAGTATACAAACGATGGTGTTGAATATTATTTTGAGAACGAAGGCATGTACGAAGTGACATTGTCAGTACAGCAAAAAGACACAGAAATAATAAAAGGAATTTACGGAGTAGAAAACTTCAAAATTTCCGCAATAGTAAAATTCACTGGAAGCTTTACCAAAAAAGTAATTTTGGAAACCCAGAACACCGCAAAATAACGGAAGAAATTTCCACATCCATACAGTTGGAGAAGATGGAGAAAATACGAAAAATCCGATTGAGGAACAAATTCCTATTGAGCATCTCATTAATGATGAAAATGAAAAATTAATACCATTAATAAGAAAATTTTAAGGAATATTTTGTACAGAAGAAAGCGATCTGTCTTTCGCAAATGCTATTAAGCATGAAATAAGGACGAAAGATAATATTCCGATAGCCTCAAAAATATACCGATACCCATATTTTCATAAAGAGTAAGTACAAAGGCAAATTAAAGAAATGCTGGATAATAATATAATAAGACATAGTCATTTGCCATATTCCGCACCCGTTTGGATAGTGCCAAAGAAACTGGACGCTAGTGGAAATCGAAAATGGAGACTTGTGGTAAATTACAGGAAACTTAATGAAGTGACAGTCGACGATAAACATCCTATTCCAAATATCGACGAAATTTTGGAGAAACTTGGAAGATGTCAATGCTTCATTACGCTCGATTTAGCCAAAGGGTTCCATCAAATTGAAATTCAGGAAAAAGACGTACCAAAAACAGCATTTATTGTAGAAGGCGGGCATTACGAGTTCCTACGTATGCCATTTGAATGATGAATAACTTGTTAGGAGATTTTATAAATAAACTCTGTCTCGTTTACTTCGACGATATTATAATATTTTCCACCTCACTTCAAGAACATTTAGAGTCTTTGACGAAAGTATTTCAAAGACTAAAGGAAGCCAATCTAAAGATCCAGTTAGATAAAAGTGAATTTATGAAACCTGAAACCAACTTTGTTGGGCACGTTATTTCAGACGAAGGTATTAAATCTAATCCGAACAAAATAGACTGCGTACAAAAATACCCTTTGCCAAAAACACAAAAAGAAATTAAACAATTCCTTGGATTATCTGGATACTATCGAAAATTTATTTTAAAGGATTATTCAAAAATCGGTAGACCAATGACAAAATACCTAAAAAAGGACGCAAATGTCGAAGTCACGGATCCGGAATACATTGAAGCTTTTGAGAAAAATTCATTTTGCAAACAGATGCATGTAACTTTGCCCTAGGAGCAGTATTATCCCAGAACAATCATCCTATTGTATACGCAAGCCGATCGTTAAATGGTTGCCATAGAAAAGAATTACATTTGGGCAGCAAAGTACTTCAGACCGTACCTTTTTGGTAGACTATTTTTAATCGAAACTGATCATAGACGACTGACATGGTTATTCTCTATTAAATAGCCTAACTCAAAATTAACTAGATGGAAACTACGTTTACAAGAATATGATTACGAAATAAAATATAAAGAAGGAGTCTTAAATGGAAACGCTGACGAAAACGAATTGAAAACTACATGAATGAAGGTATTGAAAGGAACATTTCTGAGGAACATGACATTATATCTGAAACAAATAATTCATTAAATTTCTACAAACGACAAATCATAATTAATAAAACAAAATCAGGTTCAATGAGAATTAAGAATTAAAAAAATTTTAGAAATAGCAGGAAGAGTGTATCTGCAAAAACATTTAATGAACCAACTATTATAACTCTTTTGAAAAATCATTTTGATCTCGAGAAAACTAATGAAATTTTTATAAATAAGGAATTAATTTTCGAAAACTTTAAAGAAGTTATTCAAAAATATTTTGGAGACAACGACAAATTTAAAACTATTAGATGTACTAAAATTTTGGAAGACGTAACAGATGAAAACGAACTATCTTTTTAAAGATCACAAAAGAAATAATGATAGAGGAATAAGCGAAAAGAAAAATACAAAAGAACCTCAGTCAATGAATAATATATATTAATCGAAACTCCGGAAAAAATAGGAGGCATAATGCATGCAGATGTTTTTTATAGTGTCGAAAAGACAATGTTTTTAATATTCATCGACAAGTTTTCTAAGTATGCCCAAGCCATTAAAATAAAGAGTAGATCCTGGATTGGTTTTAAAATCGCACTCACCCAACAACAAACCCACAAAACAACTCAACAGTTGGAAATATAAAGAAATTATATTATAATGAGCTCAGATTTAAAGCTATTCCTCTTATGGAATTTTTGAGAGAACAAGAAATCGATGTTCATTTTGCGTCAAATAACAATCATTCATCTAACTCTGACGCTGAAAGACTACTCAACATAATAAATGAACACATCAGAATTTTAAAATATGACCCCAATAAGGATACCGAAACCGTAGAGGAAAAAAATATATAAGATCATAATGTTTTATAACAATTCAATTCACTCTACTATTGAAAGGAAACCAATAGACTTTAGAAATAGGAAACTGAGTCAAGACGACTATTCCTTGATAAAAGAAATTCTGATCAGGAAATAGGAGAAAACCATCAACAAATTAAACGAGACACGTGAAAGCAGAGATATACAAACCGGAGCAATTTACATAAAAGAAAGAGGCGGCAAAAACCACTCGAAATTCCGGAAAGTAATTGTATCTAAACTAGATAATGACCACGTAATAACGGATAAACCCTATAAATATTATAAATCCAATATAAAAAGGAAAAATAAATTCCAAGAGAATGTGGAAAACGTAGCAGACACTGCCTAATATTACCCTTAATATTAATGTCTTTTCAGATGAAATTCTTATATACAATAATACTTTCGATTGCAATGATTCCTTCATCTTAATCACAGACACTGGAAATTCAGAAAATATTGGATAATGATCGATACATACCAATAAAGCAAAATGACATAAAAATTATCGATCACTGCCAGAGAATATTCCATTTTATTAACCTAACCAACTGCGATCATTCAATTGAGGCAATAGACAAAAACATGACAGATACCACAACTTCGGATTTGTTACCGCTGTTAGATGCAATCAAGAAGAATTTTAAACTATTAAAAGTTAAAATAGATAATTTATCACCGCATTTCAGAATCAGACGAGGACTCATAAATGGTCTAGGTAAAGGATTGAAATTTATTGCGGGAAGCATGGATAGCTAAGATGAAAATGAAATCAGAAATACTTTAACTAATCTTACAGCACGCATTCAAAATAATTCTTTCGAAAACAGTATACTTGCACAGACGAGCGGAACAATTTCTTCCCAAATTCAGAACATTACTCTTCATATCAATAAACAGCGGTACATTGTTTGAAAGCATATAAACAAATTTCGGAATGAAATTCAGAATAAAGTAACGACAATAGAAGACGAAATACTATTTCTTGAACAAATGAAAATAAGAATGTATATTATTGAAATACGCACAATACTATAAGAAATCTTAAGAAAATAGAAGGCTCCTGTATCAATAATATTGTAAGAAAAGAAAATGCTAGTTGTACTTTTAACGAATTTAAATACTCTGAAATTAAAGAAATAAAACCAGGTTTTGTACTACCTAAAAATTGTTTTTGGAAACTTCACTGATAACTGTCTACACTATAAAAATAAAATTATTATTACATATGGTACATTTATCACTACATTTCAAAATTCTAAAACTATTGTGAATAATATATCATATTATAACGAAAAATTTATATTTAAAGAAAATCTATTTTTGACTAATGTAATTACAAAAGTAAAAGAAAATAAAACCTTTAAGAATTTAGAATTGGAAGACCTACATTTTAAACAAATTCAATATGAAAACAATTTGATTGACTTGAACGAAAGTCATAAAATAACCAATATTACAAGTAATGTCATAATATTTTCTATATTGCTTGTAATCGGCATATCTGTCCCAATATTTTGTAAAAGAAGGGTACAAGTACTTCAAATATCGTCGGAGCCTCAATCTGACGGGTCATCCATTATATTGCCACCCAACAAAACTATAATATAATTTTGTTGCTTTGGTTATTTGATCTGCTTTTACCTTTGTTCATTAAAGCAAGCCACGAAAAATGCAAGCATTGTAAGAAGAAACATTGTTAGCAAGAACTTCAGTTGCAGCGTGTTGACACCAGCTATAGCAATAACTAGTTGCGAAATATTGTTGACGAAGTTCACAGACGAATTAATTGGAATTATTGCAAAGACCAATTTTCTTTAGTAAACATTTTAATGCTATAAATATATGTTATTGGAAATAATTTAAGTCAGTTATAAAACTCACAATAAAGAAACATATTAACAAGTATATTAAATGCTAATAAATAAGGACTGAATAAAAAAAAATTCTTTTATTTAATCAACGAGTACAAACCACAACTGTTATCCTCGTTCGAAGGACCAGCATTTGTTCATACGAAAATAAAAACCAAGAGATCCCGAAAGCAATTTGAATTCCCGTTTAAATCAAATATGTCGTTTTATTGGCTTTTCACAATCGGTGGGGTGTAGTGGACTGGATGGGAAAACGATTATGCCAGGATAAGGAAAGATGGAATATGTCTGCAGTTCTACTCTTCATAATCTGACGGATTGTAACGTAAGAAACAGAATTGCAATTCACCGAATTGCGAAATATTAGAAAGTAAAGCAAAATAAGTTACCATCAAACGTAGAGTTTAATTATTAAAATTAATATCTTGAAAATATTTAAAAATTTGTTCAAAATCTGTATCTCTATTGTGTAAATAATTTTTATTCATAAGATTTTCTGTGAAATTTCTACTAAAATTGCAGCACATGTCATATATGTTTATTTGAAATTAAGGGGATCTCAGAAAATTTAAATATATCCCCTGATTTTTTAAAATAAATAAAATAACAAACTAATTTAGAGAGTTAGAGTGAATTTAGTTGGCTCACCGAAAGTGCAGCATTTCTTGCTCAGAAAATAATAAGAAAGTAATGTTATATTTTTTTATTTTCATATACACATATCTCTTAAGAAAGGGTGTTCAGCTCACCAGATAAAGAACGACGGACTTATACGAGTATTCGTCTGCTCCAAAAATCAAGGCGTCAATACAAAATCCAGGCATTTTCAGCGAATATGAAGCGAATGAATCCATTTCTTAACTTTTACACAACTCTTAAATATATTTAATTTAAAGAACTAAAACTATATCAACCCAAAAAAATGATATGGATTTTGGGGAAACATCTCCCCCTTGATTCATTACATGTTTGCACCATTTTCACCGTTTTCAGAAATGTTACACTTTTAGCCAAAAAGGAATACTCATGAAATGAAAAACAACGTAGTAAATTAAAACTCACTGAAAATTTACCTAAATAAGAAAAAAGTAATTTGCACTCATACTTTCTAAAATTTTGGAAATACTTCCAAATTTGTTGAACATTTCCATTTCTATTGCGCAAATAATTTTTTCTGTAAAATTACATACTAAAAACTGTAGAGAATTTGTTTGGAAATAACGGGATCTCAGTAAATTCTAGTATTTTCCCCGATCTAACACATTTGACATAGCAAACAGCCTCATAAAAACTGTTGTATAGTATTTTGTCATAACAACTAAAAATGCCAATAGAGGGATGTCATTTTGGCGTTCGTCCCCAGTTTATGCAATAAGAACAATAGATTTTTCAAGTTTGTAGATACTTCCAATTTTTCTATACTACATTGATTTTGGTTATTTATTTCCTTTCAGATAAGTTTCCATACCACGAAGTACATTGAAAACGTTAACCGAAACAATGAGCGGCAATCCATACTGGCAATGTTTTTCGAATTTCTGACAAATGAGCCCTCTATAGCCAATTTACAGTGTTCCGCATCATCGGGAGTTCTAAAAGCAATGACGTATCTAAAAATTATGTTTCAACAAAGCGAGCCCAATATTGTTACGCAAAGTTGTCTGCCAACGATTAACGAAGTTTTGAAAACTTTTAAGGGAATCGATTTAAAACGTCTAGACAAGGATAACTGTAGTCACGGGAAACTAAAACATGACCAGGATTATCAAGGCAGTGATAAGTATCGCTTAAATTTCATCCATTACATAAAACAATCCCGATGTGCTTATGCCATTTATCTACTACTCATGGAACAATTACAAAATTATGCTCAAATAACGAAGACACATTTGTTCATGGCTTGTGAAAGTGTCTACAAACTGGCATTGCGAACTGCGACCACGGACACTGATATCATTAGCCACTGTGTGGCGTTTTGTGAAATGCTGGGTTTCAATACCCGGGAACTTCGATGTTTCCTTAAAGTTAAACAATTTTTATCTAACAGCATCACTAATTGGATTTACGACAACAAAAGCTACTTTTCGGTAATACAAGATACAGAGCGCTTACTAGTGCAACGCTTGGAGGATCATCAAAATAAGCAAGAAGTTTTCCCCTTGGATGAATATACTGCCATAATGACTAGTAAGCTAATAGCAATAAGTGCACCGGCGAAAATAAAATCCTCTTCGGTAATGCAATATTATGCCTCCAATAATGACTATTGGCATTTGTTGGTACTTCTGCAGTACTTTGAAATTCCCTTGGAACAAATAAAATGTTTAGTAAAATATTTTAATCCACTTTCTATGGGTGAGCACTTGTTCAGAGCTTTATCATTTGCAACGATATCGGAGGGAACGTTCGGTGCTCGAAGACGTGCAAGTCTTACAAAGCGCCAGCTTAAGTCAAATAAGCAAAATAAAAAAGACAAACGTATAACAAATACATCAGTTGAAACCATAACATCCTCTTTGGCATCTTACAATGACGCATCAGGTACTGTAAGTGGTGTGCAAGTTAAACATCACAGCTTCCTTGCTGGTTGTTATAGCGAGATGCCGGACCTATTTGCTTTAATCCTTCTAAACACCAACTTCAGTGCAGATGTTGAGCAGATCATCGATTTGCATACTTTCCTGGAATTGATGCAAAATCAAAACCACTCGTCCAAACAACATTGTGGCACAGTAATAAAATTCCTAAGGACTGCAATAGAACAGCAACTGCCCATAATGGCCGTATTGGCAACATCGTTTAATTCGAAATTTAACCAAAATGTGGAATGGTGCTGGCTAGTGTGGCTAGTAGTTACGAGTAATCAATGGAACTACCTTGTACGATTGGCTGCAGGTAATAAAGCACAGGAATTTCCATGGGATCTCATGGATCATCTCGTTAGCCAAGGCCACATTACCGCTATCATTCGAAGTTTCGACGTTTTCTATCCCCATAATGCATTAGTCTACCTTTTTCGCTTTCTACATTTATCAACTCAAAACGAATCGGAGAAAGCTGTTCACGAACTACGGTTATATTGCCTAGCTTGGAGTAACAATGAAGTACGATTGCCTTTAAGTCCATGTTCAAGACGTGAGAAGTTAATGAAATACACCATTCGTCTCTTGCTTTTGCATTTAGAGAATAATTTTGAGTCAGTAGCAGATCAGTTACAATTTTTAACCTATGTTTGCAAGTCTGGACTAAGCGATGTCACGGGACAAATAGACTTTTGCCTGCTCAGAGAATTTTGTGACATTTTATATTTGGCTGGTTCGGGAGCTAGTCAACGCTTTCCTTTTAACTTCACACAACTTTTAGATCAAGAAAACGGCAGTACAAAGGAATATGAACGGATACTCAACTGCATGATAACCGACAAAGAATATAACGTGGCTGTGCGTTTAGCTGTGTTATTGCAGAAACCTATAAGTAATATAGTGTACCACAAATGGATCACTGAGTTGGAATTACAGTTAGCTGTACCATCGCCAAACGAATTTGATGACTACACCTTTCCTTTTGAGCAGTACGAACAAGAGGTTTCAGCCCATTCGCTGCCACCCGAGATTTTGGTGAACTTCCTACTATATGCTGCATCTCATTTACCTTTTCGTGCAAACAAGTCACGCTATTATGTGCTACAAAAAGCGTTGAATGTCATAAAACATCATCATCTGTTCCCAAATGAGTCCTTTGACCGCGATCAAATTGAATATGATATGATTGCCAACTACCTTGTGCTTTGTGATGAGTCAGAAGCGAATATGCTGACTTTGTATCACTCCGAATATTATGAAGAAATAATGTTTTCGGAAAGATGTGTCTTGTATAAATCATTTTTAGAGCTTAAGGAATTGGCAGGAATTGAAGACTTAAACATAAGCAATAAAATTCAATTGGGTGACAATCATTGCAAACGCTTGGAGTCTTTGCTGCACCGCCTGCTTGATGAGGGTGACATCGTTGAAGCTTTACGTTTGCAAGAGCTTTTCGATGTTAGGCCTTTAGATTTACGCTTCATAGTGTTTTGTATGGCTCTAGCTGAATCCATGTCCTCAATCTATTGCATGTCCGGCGACGAAAGACAATTGTTAAGCGAAGTTGAACGATCGTCATTCTCGAAATTTACGAAAAGAACTCTTTGCGCAGGTCCTGGGGGGAGTGGAGGAGGCTACTTGTCAGACAGCTGCTCAACATTAGAATTCGAAGAGATTCCTTCAAAGGAGAAACAGGAAACCTTAGCAATACTCCAAGGTATAGGATCCAAGTTGAAGCATGGTGTTAATCTGGCAAGGCGTATTATAAGCTGTTATCGAGCTGCAATGTATCTGGATAAGGAGTATGTCGATGTTTTACGTACTAAAGATGTTCAGGTATTGCTTCAAAGTATTGCGGAAGAGGTTTGCTTGCACCGCCTGTTGGTTGTTAGCGACATACTAACATCTACTCACATGCAATCTCAGGAAATAGCGGAGCTTTTGGCTTTTGAAATAACCACAGCTGTGATAAGACCGCGCTTTTACATATTCAGCCCCGATCAAAAAGCGAAATTGACATTTCGCAATGCCGACCTATGGGGTTATAACATAGATCGCGACCTACATCTATTTCTTGAATTAACACCAGACCGAACAAAGCTTGGCGCATGTCTTCTAGAGTACTGTGATGCTTTGAAAACTTATCGGAAATACCAAAACAACGAATCCTTTCACTCAAATATGTACTTCGAACGCTTAACCGAGATAATTGCACGATATGGTCAGCCGAGTAATAACGGCAATGCCAGCAGTATAAATGCCAATGAAATAACTGTAATCGGCACGTTACTAGCCAACCGCCCAACTCAAGTTCTTTCCCATAAAAAACAAAATATTATATACGTAGAATTGCTGATTAAGGCCCATGAGTCATTTGTGCACGAATGCTCTATGGAAGGCATTGCGAACGTACTAAACCGTGCCAAAGTTTTAAACACTGTACTTGCTCAAGCTAAATCCTGGTCGCTTATAGTTCGTATGTTAACCGGTATCGGTCGTTATCGCGAAATGTTTTTCTGTTTTGACACTCTAATCAAAAATGACCAATTCGAATCATTGCTCGGTCAGTTTGACGAAGAGAAGACTGTAGGCTTACGACAAGCTATATTAGCATACTTGCGGGAATATTGCGCGCCACAGCAGGGAAAGGAGCTTTTCAGACTAGCAGCGCTGCACTTCTTAATGTACAAAGATTTGGCTGAATTGTGGGAACAGGATGCCGAAGACATTTTAAATAACATTAACAATACAATGCGATTGTCGGACGACAGTGCATTGGGTATACCTTTACTTCAATGCACTCCAGAAGTTGTGAATAAGCTTAACCAATCACTCGAATATACCGTACATGCAACCGAAAATTATTTACTTGATAATAAGCTGCTATTAGCGCAGAGTAGCGCTTCCAAAGCTGAATTGACGGCTATGCAAATTGATCTTGTCACTAAAGCTTTAGAAGAACCAGTTTCCACAAACGGTTGCCATTTATGTTTTTGTGTCATTCAATTAAAATCCGAACAACAGTTGAAAAATTTGATCAACAATGAATTGAGGTAAGATTTATTAAATATAGAAACACTTATAAATAACAAGTGATTGTGAAAGATCTCGCGGTTATCGTTCGCATGATCGTCGTTTCAATTCCTGATACAGCCACCTATCATTATTTGAGCGGCGGGCTGACGAACACTTCGAGTAATCGGCAAGTCTAGTGTGACGTTCGGAATCGTCATTAAACTGTATGTCCGTTAAGTAATGCAAATAAGCCCACTGAATGTGAAATACTCTCCCAAAACTCATTCATAGGATGCAAAGAAATGGGGTTTTTATATATAATACAAATTATTTTTGTGTCCGAAATGTTAGAATATAAACGGAATCAAGCACCGACAACGAAGAAAACACTAGAAATGAGAGGGAAACATTTCGCAATTTTTAATTCAATTCATAAGAAAAAATTATGTTTTAATTAATCAATTAGGGACATCGGCACTAGGCCCGATAGGCTATTTTCGTTTGATTGGGGCTGCTATCGCTCACCAGGTAGTAGGAAGATTAACACCCGATGTCGCCGGCACTATTTGCGCGAGGGAGTGAAAATATCGCTTTAAAATATTTTCATAGATCACGATAAATGAAGTATGTGTCTCTGCTATCTTTTTCAAAAAGATCTCGCCCCAGTCTATCAGATAATGACAGTTCTCTATACTTGGGCGCTTCTTCCAGTTTCAAAAGGCGAAGACGTTATGACTTTCCTCTTCAAAAAAATCAACCCTCATAGAAAAGGTTTTAAACATTAGTAGCTATCATAAGCGTATATCAGCCAATTGCAGCTCTGATAATCATTAGTCACGTTCACAGGACGGCAGGTCGCGGGATAAGGGAGGCAAAACTAAAGTCTCAGCCTTAATTACTATTTAGGCATCAAGAGGATAGCCTACTATCAGAGAACATTTTTGTCCAGAAGTGGCAACTTGCCGCATTCAATGGTCTTTGCAAGCATTCCTTAAGGAAATACGCCAGTAAAGCCGCGTCGATCAATGCAAGAGCAGGATACACGACATCTCGGGAAATTATATTCACAAGAGCGGGTCCCAAGAGTACTGAACGATTTTGGGAACTAAGTAAAAGCATTCGATGGCTAACATAGCTGCAATTACCACCACTAGACGTCGATTGCAAGACGTTCTGCAAAGTAGAACTAAAGCTTGTCGGGTTCATTATCGGAGCGGGCTCTAAGGCCGCAGCCGAAGGCAGAATCAGTTGGCGACGGTGGCAGAGTTTTGAGACCAATTATCCTGAAATATGTTTTCACCCCTTGCCATTTGACTTTTTGGAAGAATGTGCTCTCATCAGAGTTTTTAGACAGTCAAAAGTTTGAATTCTTTCCTTAAGAAAGGCATCCAAAGCATCCGTTTCTTTAGGTAAGCGTTGAACAAACAAGAACACAACTATCCGATCCTAATTATCCGTAGAAATGTCATGTTTTGCCACAGCCGATAACCTTGCATTGATGCCACTGTGTAATGCTTTCAAGAAGGCACTAGATTCGTGTTCCGAATTTTGCGAGGAACGTTCGTTCATTTCGGCCCCTTGACGGAATCAATACTGCCGGAGAATGCATCGGCCTGTCGTATGGCGCTACAACTTCGCACCACAACTTTTTTTTCGAATTTTCGAAGTGAAGGTTGAATGTTATTCAAATGTTCCTCATTTATAAAAAAGGTATCTAGAGGAGTGTTTTCCATACGAAAAAATGCTAAAAATGATTTCGAAGAAACAAGCAAATGTGGGATTATTTGTTGAAATTCACGAAAGCGGCGCAGTTTTCTTATGCGGCGAAATTTGAACGAAAAGTGCAGAAATGGCGATTATTTGCGTTAAAAAACTCTGAATTAAATTCAACGAGAGTAGGACGTAATAAAGAAACACTTGCACAAATCCGTTACCAGTAGGCGGACTGCAGTGTGTGCTAATTTTAATCACTACTCTGATATGTGGAAAAATATCCAGAAGGGCTATATAGAAATCGAAAATTCTTTCGTTAAAATCACTAATAATTTAATATTAACGCTAGTAGGGTGTAAGGATTATAATAATGAAAAAACGCTTTCCGAATACATTTTTGTTGAAAAAAAAACTACCTAAACCCCTTACCGATTATTATTTGTTAATCAAGCCGAAAGCATGCAGTTGTGGCGTTAAAAAGTTTTCAATCATATCACGATATCTCTCTCCATTGACAGTGACCGTTACGCCGTTTTCAGTTTCAGTTTCAAAGAAGTGTAGTGAATGATTTCGAAAAAAGAGGGTCTATATCTGATAGGGCCAAGCATGGACCACAACGTGCAGCAAGATCGGCTGAAAACATTACTACTGCTCACGAAAATGTTCAGAACCATCCATCAACTTCAATTCGACGCCGTGCTCAGAAGCTTAGTCTTCAAAGAACAACTTTGGCTACAATTTGCACAAGGATTTGTATTTGTTTCCATTTAAGATTCAGTTGACGCCGTCGTACATATGCCAATAGGATGTTACAGCTCGCCCATGACAAGCCCGATTTTCATGAAAAAATTATAATAAGTGACGGGGCACATTTTCATTTGAATGGATAACTGAATAAACAGAATAGTCGGTTCTGGGCAATGGAAAACCCTCAAATTATTATTCATCAATCAGTCACCTTTGCATACATTAAAAGTGACAGTCTGGTGTGCATTTTGGTCAGGAGGAATCATTGGTCACTGTCAATGGAGAGAGATATCGTGATATGATTGAACTTTTTAACGCCACAACTGCTTGTTTTGGGATTGATTAACATTTGGTATCAACAAGGCGGTGCCACATCGCATACAGCTAGGATTACAATGAAATAACTGCGAGACCTCTTTCCACAACAAGTTATTTCAAGAAATGGTGATGTTGATTGGCCTCCACGGTCGTCTGATTTGACTGCTCCGGACTTCTTTTCGTGGGGATATCTGAAAAGCAAGGTTTATGCAAACAAACCAGAAACGCTTGAGCGACTCAAACAAATTATTCGTGATGAAATTAATGAAATACCGCGTGAAAAAGCCTCGCATTTGTGAGGCTAACAGAGGCGGATATTTATCTGATATTGTATTCCATACATAATTGGCGACATTAAATAAAACATTTATCAATGAAAGCCCCATTCTCTTTCATTTAATCAAAAATTATAAACAAAGTAGTAGGCCTTCCCGACGGACACCCTGTATATTTCTTATATCCGATAACTTCATAGAGTTTAGAATAAGATGGAAACTTGAAACAAAATGTACAACACTTAGACTGTTTGATAAATTACATAATTTAGACCGAATGTACCGATTTTCTTTGACAGAATTATCATTAGCAAAGTTCATATAATTCAATCATATTCACAATGTGTATATTAATCAAAATTGCAAATTAGTACCACTTGGTATACCGAACAAAGGATTTCCTAGGTGTGAGCCAGGTGCGTATCGTGATTAAATAATCTACTAATTTCCTAAGATCTAAAGAATTTTGATACACCATCATTAAAAGTAGTTATATCATTTGGCAGGTCATCATTAACAAACCTGTACTTTTTTATTTTACGTAATCAAACCCTGTGACATATGTGTGTGTACTATACCGGCAGCATCTGGCATAAAGTGGTCAATTAAAAGTATCCTCGAACGTACATCAGTATTCACAACATCATTTAGGCGTACTGGGAACCGATAATAATCATATACAATTAAATCCCTTGTTCGGAACGAGTTTGGCTTTGCAAGTATTGATTTCCCTCCAGCAAAATAGCAACAGTGCTGTATGTCCCAAGGGTTTAAACTGATGTTGCACAGGTTAAACATTTTGGTAAAGGGCTTCATGATGTGAATTACCTCATGGTAGACCTTTAATCACTATGTTGCGGCGATTCAAATTACTGTGCAAAACTTAATTATTACGATTCATCAAGTTTAGCCTGGCATCACAGCATCACAATACCTATGTATTTGGGTCTTAACATCATTAATATGACCCATAAGCTCAGCTCGTAGTTCGAAGCTCGAACTCGAAGCTCATTTCTTTAAGTTTCAAATGCTTCCGTGCGAGCTCTTATAAGCTCGTTCAACTTCCTCTTCTGTCCGTCGAGTTAAGTTTTTATAATCATACTAAGTACTTTCAAATATTGATTAGGATACGCCTTGTTACAATTCCTGCCGTTATTTTGTTAAATAGACCAAGTTGCACTTGTCTCTTTTAGGATCCTAACAATAAGTATTTGAATCTTAAATCTAGTCATTGATGAATATATTTTTTTTTCTGCATGGCTTTTGGCTGCATGTTTTTGTTTGTGTGGTCCTCTGACATAGGCGGAGGTTAACTTAGGAACCAAATGCACATGGCAGCTTGTGGTTCAGTAGCTCGTATGGTGCAGACTAGGCGTCGTTTGAATTTTGAACACTAATTGTTTCATTAACTTAACAGATTTCTTTATGTTTTGGTTTAATTTTTCTATCTCCTCTTCTATCTAAGGTATTTCAAGTCCTTATGTATATAAAGTTTCTAATGTACCAGGGAGCACCAGTAATGTCGATTAACACCTTTGACTGTACCTCATAGCACCATATGAGTTTAATTATTCCCATATATAGCAACACCTTACTATCTAATCAAAGTCCTGAGTGTTTATTAAGCAGTCAGTGATGTTGCCTAATGTTCAAGTTTATTTGCATCTTGCTGGAGTCAATGTGTCTTCTTCAAGTCAGCCTTCTATTTAGATGGACGACAAGGTAGGTAACTTCTGAGCTCTCCAGAATGGCAATATTGTTAATCCTGATAGTTGGGCATGTATTGTGGTTAAGCGTAAATGTCACTTGACTACATTTACTTTCGTTTACTCTTAGCCTGCAGTCGATAAACCATTTCTCAACGCGTTTGAGGTGACCTCGGACGATACTGGAAGCCTGGAAAAATAAGGTATAGTAGGAAGTTAGGAACAATGCCTTTATAAACGCCTCCCAATATAGGGTAATTGTCTGTCACCATGCTTTACACTAAAGTCTTTACTGTCCAGGTATGATTGAAGGAGTGTGTGCACATTTCCCGGCAGATGCATCCTAACATTTACTATTAGACCATCGCGCCAAACTTTGTCGAAAGCTTGAGTAACATCGAAAACAGCAATATTCCCTGCGCTCAAATGCGTATCTTATTGCATTAGTCAAGCGATTGACCTGTTCTATTGTGTTGTGGCATCCCCTAAACCCAAACTGATGATCGGGAATTGTATTATTAGCGGAGAGGAAAGGTTTAATCTTGGGCAGAATGATTTTTTTTTTTTTTTGAATGGGCTGGGAATACTCAAAAGTAAGCTTGTTGATCTATAAGAGGAAGATATAGTTTTATCCTTGCCTGGTTTCAATATCACGGTAATCACCAAATTTTCTAAGCTAATGGGAAATATCCTATATCAGTAATAACTTTGAACGTTTTCACCAGATGTTCTAATGAAATGAAGGCAATTCTAACAACATTTTCGGTGTTATTGAGTAGAACCCAGGACTCTTATTTGGCTTAAGATTTCTAATCAAGCCTTGAATCTCGCCCGCATCTATATGTAGACTGACCACGACAGTCTGCACGACGTTTCGATCATCAGGGAGAAAGTTATTCAATTGGCGGTTTGGAGGAAAAACTCGTTCCAAATGTTCGGCAAAAACCGTTGTCTTTTGCTCGTCAGATTGAGCCTAGTCTTCATTTACCTTTCGTAGCGGAAAATTAGAATTCACAGGAGGGCTTACGTTTCTCAGAGCCGGCTATAATGTGTTGTTAGTGTTCGGTAAGCTCTTGAAGTAATTACAGGTGTTTGATGCCTCATGAAGTGTAGCACGGTAGGAAGCCTCTTTCAGGGTGGTACATAGTTCTTTTCATATTTATGTCTTGTACAAAAGCTAGTTTGTTCTGGAAAAAGTTAGTCTTATAGGCTCGTCAATTTCCATTGGCGTATTGAACAAAGATATAATAGCGGGAGAATGGTAAGAAGATAATTCTCAATTGAATACGGCTGATATCTTTGTTCAAGGCAGGTTGTAATTTGTTAATAGGTTTGTTTCCTAGGTCCGGTAATTTGTACCGGTCCGATGGCCAGACGGTTGGTTGGCCCGGTTAATGAAATGAAATGCTTCATTTCGTAGCCTTAATCAATTGTACAATTGTCTACCAGTACGAGCTATTATTATAGTCAGCCTCTGCTAAAAACCTATATGTCACTGATATTGTCAAGGGACCCTTCCATTAGGGTTATTTCGTGCCATAGAACGTATATTCAGAAATATTGAAATGATATCTGTCCGTTAAGTGCTGTTCATATTCCATATGCAGATCTTAAGAGAACATAGCCTGGATTAACTGATTCCGATTGCGCATAAACTCTTGCTTTATTGACTGCATGGAAGAAATGAACGTTGACATTGTCCCCATCAGCTACTGTATCATTGACTCAAAGCCGTTTAGCTGGGTAGTGGAAGCCTGTGTGATGGGAATCTGTATTACGGAAAGCCGTGCAATGCCATTTCTGATCACATCAGAGTACGAATTTACCGAACTACCCTGTGTCACTGGTAGAGACTCCCAAGATATAACCAATGGTCTATCCACGCATTCTGAATTTCTACGTGACTGTACCCGAATGTTCTGTAGTTTACCGTGTGGCTCCCGCCGCAGTTTCTACCTTTCTTTTCCGCCTGTGATCTGACCTTACATGCGGAAGACAGTTGGAAGTCACCACAGACAACGCAAACTGGGTAATTTGCGGTAAGATTTTGTGTGACCGTATTCCTGGTAGTTCTGACATTGAGCTGGGCTTCCGTTTGTTGGGCTCCTCAACAGATATATATATATATATATATATATATATATATATATATATATAGTAATACATATGCGGATCTGCGGAACAATACAAATGCAGCTCTCCCAAACAAAAATTTATACTAGTTTGAATTAGATTATTACTAGCAAAAACTTTTCTAGTTGTGGGACTGAATTGTTAAAAGTGGCTTTCAACAATATCACTAGACATATATTTGAAGTATATCGTCAAGCTTTGCAAAATTGAAATAAAAGAAATTAATAAGTCTTCAGAATATTTTCTGAATGCGTATGTATCAAGAAAAAGCCCATGCAAATTAGATATATTAATTCACTATCTGAAAACTTTTCCTCGCAAGTGGAATTCGTCTCTGGAACTACCAATAACTAACGACAGTCAATTTAAATCCAAACTTTCTAATTTTTTCTGTAAAATTCGACACTACAAATATTTCTGTTTTTCACACACCACACGGTAATATTATTTTAATCACTTTGAAACAATAGTTGGTAATGTTAGTTCCACAAAATTCGCTTTCTTTGGCATCTCAGAAAATGCAATTTAACTTATTTATGGTTATACGTTTATTTCTTTAATGTATTTTTCACTTTTGGTTTATTCCTGCCTATTGTAACTAATTATATTTCCATGCTTTATATAAGAAATTATTTCTTCTGCATGGACTAAAACAAGTTTAAATGAATAAAAATCGACAATAGAAAGAATCATCTAACTGCAACGAGTAATAAACGGTTGTTTTTCGGTAATAGCGACGGCAATGGGATCCTCCTTTTCGTTTAGAAAAACTTTGAAAACTTTTATGACTGAAAGGGTTCAGACATTGACTTGTCGTCATGACCCTAGAGGTCAGGAGGTTTCGAAACGACCAACAAGCTGTGTTCTCTTTTCTGCAGACTTTCTACCAATGATAGATAAGCAACGGCCAAAAAACATAAATGTTATGCGAAATGTCTTGCGCGGGGTCATAAAGTCAAGGGTTGCCCTAGTAAGTACTACTGAACCACCCGAGGGAGGCAAAATCGCTCCTGATTGTATACGGAAGTTCGAAAATTCCAAGTGCCCAAGTCAAAAAAAGAACAAAATTTTGTTATAATTTCACATTAAGAAACCTGTCAACAACTAATATCTTAGAGTGCAGTTTGCTTCGATAATGGCAATGTTAATGTCAATGTTAATGTCAGTGTTCAGTTTAGCTGTAAATTTTTTGTTGAAATATAAGTCAATTCATCAACCACTTCAGTAATCATCTCAAGTTTGAGTAGTTAGCATAGTTGATTTTAATTTATTTTAATACAGTTGCGGATTTCTTTAACTATGCAACTCCGAAATTTTTGAATGTAGTTTGTTTTGAATTGGAACATTTATTTTTTGCTTCTCAAGCACGCCTGGTAAATGAGGTTTTTCGAACTTGAAAGGATACATATGGACATGTATTTGGATGACCATTACAAAATCTTTTGCTCAAATTCAGTTGCCAACATAACAAATAAAAATAATAATATGTGTTATTGATTTCTTTTCAGCGTGTCTCAATCGTTAATACTGGGCCGTGCCTATAATTATGATATTAATTGGTCTGAAGCTCTACTCTCACAGTTTGTACTTCTAACGAAGCGTTTGTATCTCTATGATTTTCTTCAGCAACTAGACATCACAGATGACATCATAGAAAATGCTGTGAAGGGGTAAATATCCATAATATAGCGCTCAAATTATTAATGCCAAAATGTTTTAACTCTATAGTTTTCAGATTTATGGCCAGCAGCATGCACTAACCAAACAAATGGAAGAGAACATAACAGAACTAATCGAATTGGTTTCATCCATAACTATCAAATATAAACTGGCTTCAGTGTTAACTTTAAAGTCGACAATAGTGTCAATAATTAATAATGAAAGCATACATTTCCTTAGAGATATGAAATTTGGACGTCGTGAAGAAACCCGTAATACCTAATGAACAGCATAGGGTGATCTGTGAGTTTTAAGAATTGGAACCATGGTCTCATAAATGTTTATGTGAATGATTTGTTCTGCTGAAGATAACCTTCATATACCAAGTATTAATTAATGTATAGTGTTTCCAAATTGGGGTCAATCTCTCTAAGCACTATTTCTTTAATACACAGAAAAGTAAGTTTAGTTAACAGAAGTACTAAAATCTATTTAATGCTATTATAAGATCATCAAGCAACTGAAATATTTTCTTCATATTTAGATTTATACAATTTTCCACTTTGAATTGATAGTTTCAGTTATTTCAAATTAGGAAAATGAATTAGTATTACCATAAAAAACGCTATCAATTATAACCTAAAACACTTGTTATTGATTTTAAATAAAACGTGTTTTCAGTGCTTTGTTAAATAATTTGTTATTTTGACTGTTCTTATAGCAAGATAGAGAAATGTCAAGAAAATTGAACGGATTTCTCACATTCATCTGCTGATTATTGGTATTTTATACATTTGATTTATATTTATTCCAAAAGCGCAACAAGTAAAGAAACAAAAATACATTCTTAAAATAATAACAATACACATAATTTATGTAAGTTAACACCGCAGCATTAAATTTCAAGGCAGACTTTCCTATTTTAG
>JAHXMU010000655.1:62802-121932 GCA_019455685.1 Philornis downsi | reverse complement strand
AAATTACTTAATCAAAAACTGCTTAATAAAAATAGAAAAGATTAACTTGTACATCAGCCATTATTTCTTCATCCCAAAGAAAGATGTTTTTATTACCATTTTCACTTCTATAGGTATAATTATTTGTGACATGTGACCAATTAGTCATAGTTTAAATTGCCGAGTTTGGGTGTTTAAACAATATTAATCCGAAAATGAATTGTAAATTTAAATAAAATTTGATCTGTAATGATTTTCCAATGAAAAAATCGATCTAAGTCGTTAAATGGAATGTGCACATATTTGTCTTTCATTTTTCTGCTACATGATAATATTACGATATCATTTAATTTTCTTGTAGACGATAATCTTGAGTGAAATTTTTTGTTTTGTCTTTTATATTTCCTAGACAACAATTTTTTTCAATATTTCAATATTATAAAAATTTGTTTGAAATTTGCATTTGTATAACAATCGGGTATCTGTTTCTACAAATTTGGAAACTTCTAGAAATTATTTATATTATATTGGTAATTACTTAACATTTCGTTTCGTACTGAATTCTAAAAATTATTATAATTTTTATTTACTTATTTATTTTTTATAGTTCAATAGGCAATATCACAAACCAAATACAAGCTTTAAAAAAATGTTCGAGTTTGTATAATAATATATTCCTGCATGTGTTACAAATATCACTTTTTGCGTTAAGTGAATTCAGAAATAATCCGTTGCTAAATACGAGTATTACTGCGATTCACCCACAGTTTGCGTTGTCTGTGATGACTTGCACCTGTTTTCCGCGTGTAGGGTGAAATCGCGGGTGGAATACAGTTACTCAGAGCCTCTACCAGTGACACGTAGAATTTCGGTAAATTCCTACTCTGATGTAATCAGGCTCCCATCGCACAGGCTTCCACTAACCAGCTAAACGGCCTTGAGTCAA
Source organism: Philornis downsi (assembly GCA_019455685.1). Classification (NCBI taxonomy): domain Eukaryota; kingdom Metazoa; phylum Arthropoda; class Insecta; order Diptera; family Muscidae; genus Philornis; species Philornis downsi. The sequence goes on along the minus strand of JAHXMU010000655.1, from coordinate 121,007 downwards.
TGATTCAATAGCACACTCAGACAATGTCAATGTTTATTTCTTCCATGCAGTCAATAATTCTCCTAGGGGTAGACAATTGTACAATGGCTTAATGCTACGGAATAAGGGATTGGATTTCATCTCACCGGGCCAACCAACCTAGTGGTCATCGGAACGGAACGAGTTATCACACCTAATAGATTTTTGTGTTTCTAGAGGCCTGGCTAGAACAAGGATATTAGTCGAAACAGGCTTAGAACTGTCATCGGTTATTATATCTTTGTTCGAACCGCCGATGGAACCTGAAGGGACTGTAAGACTAACTTCTTCCAAAACAAAACAAGAACAAACTGGCTTTCGCAAAAGAAATACATAAGTAGTCACATCAATGCGAGCTGCCATCTTGAAAATGATGCCACCGTTAAGAATACTCTTTCGGAACTATGTACCATTATAAACGAAAAACTTAAATCGAGAGCGGCAGTTACTAAAAAAAGCCGATGTACCTAAATAATAATAATAACAACAATAACAACAAAGCATCAAAAGTAAATACTGAAAACACAGTGGCCATCGTAGACAAAAAAAAAAAAAACATTTAAAAAGATTCCACCGGTAAACACCATCAATATTAGAGATAAAATCTCATTCTTTCTATATACAGTAAAAGATTCCCAAAAAGTTAAAGCTTATTTGGAGAAAACAAATATACATTCATTCCGAAAGTCATTAAAACAAAAACATGTCTACTGAAAGGTATTAACCCAAATACAGATTCTAATGAAATTATGTTTGAATTATTAAAGTATGACTGTGAAGATTTAAAATTTAATCGAATCTATATTAATGTTAATAAATTAAGAAGCATTAAAACAGTCCTATTTCATTGTATCAGATGAGAACAAGTAAAACGATCCGAAATACCTCATTGTCGTTACTGCCAGTGATACTTATACGAGATTTGCCAAATGTAGCGCGAATCATGAGCAAGGAAATGTCCTATCAAAGACGTGCCAGCTGAAGAAACAAATAAATTATACTGCGTTTTATGTAACAAATACGGACAACATCTTATAAACGTTGCGAGAAATATAAAGAACTAAAACCAAAACTATAAAAAAGGAGCTATCTGAAATCAAGTTGAACAATAAAACCTTATCGATTCCGGCAACATATACATTTGCAAATATAGTCAAGGAAGATCGAACCTCAAATACAATAAATAATTTATTTGTTGAAAAAATTAAAAATTTCATGATTAACCTCAATAACCAAATATTAAATTTAACTTTAACTTTACAGATATCTAGAATAGATGCAATTTTTTCATGGTTGAGGATAATGACTTCATATAACCAAACAAACACCACTTCAAAAAAACTAAAACTAATGCACATAAATGTAAATTCTTTAATTAACCAATTTATTTCCAAACATTCCAAATTCAATCCTAAGCACAAACTTCACTTACGATTATAAATGATAGAAAAGGCCATTACAAGCTGGCGGCATAGCAATATTGATCAAAATCAATATAAAATGTACTAATTGCACTAACGGGGGCAATAAGATAATTAAATATTATATTTTGGAAATATGCATCATCAAAATGTCATTACCTTCGAATAACGTTTTATTTATTATATTAGCATATTTTCCTTCGGGAAACAATAATACTGATTTAAAAGGGGATATGAACAATCTCTATCAATGTTTAGATCTAGAAAACGTAAATCATTATTATATTTTAGCTGGAGACCTTAACAGTAAAAATGCAGATTGGGGTAATTCAAATATCAATCAGAGGGGTGGAATCTTAAAACAAGGGTTGCTGGACAATTTTTCTGCCACAAGCTATTCATCGTGCCCTCGAAAGAAATCTTATTTAGACATTTTTATAGCGGAGTGCAGATTACACTCAGACACAGAAAATACAACGTTAAATTGCCTGAAAACTATAGACTATGACAACGATCATGATGCCGTTGAAATAGTTGCTTCCATGAACAACGAAGAACAAAATTTTGCATTTCTAAAAGATGATCCAAAAGTTAAATACAATTATAAGAAAACTAAGTGGAAAAGGTTTCAACATAAAATTACACAAAAATTAAGTATAGATATACATATACAAATTCCGAACAAACGAAACTTAACCAATTTTAGAAATAGATCATCATTTAGAAAGGTTAGAAAAAATAATGAATAAAATAATAGATCAGGAAGTTCCAAAATTAGCATCATCAAAATCATTTGAAAGAATAACTAATTCAATCACAAAAATGTTGTAGTCAGAAAAAAGTAAAATACTAACTCTCATTAAAATACAATATAAAATGAAGGCAGCATGTTAAAATGCCTGAAAATTCGGTAAATTTGTTAGGAAATGCAGGGATTAATCAACAAACTCTCAATAAGGATGAGTCTAACTTTTATCTGGTAGAAGATCAAGTAGAAATGCCTGATGTTATAGGTGCTTATTTTGAATCTGTGCATTCTGTTAAATAAGTGAGCCCGGGAAATCTAATGCATACGCAAGTTAATGCTACTTTTACGCGCTTCTTAAATACAAAATTAGAATTTGAAGGTAATAAAAATACAATAATTAACTTTTGTGATTCCATTCTATTAGATGACTCGAATGGTATACAATCCAATAATTTCTTTTTAATTAGACAAAATGTCATATATTTTTTTTTAACTTAAGAAATAGACAATACCATATACATATAGTTTGAAATTATATCTCCCAAAAAATGATGTTTGATTACTGCAAATTATTTAATAATATGCTGAATAATTCAAAGTTAATTAATTAAAAAGTTATTTTATTGCCAAAAAAGACAAAGAACCTATTTATACTCAAAATCTTAGACCCATAAGTTTATTACCAAATATGGGCAAGGTATTTGAGATATGCATCAACAATAATATAAATAAATGTTGTAGATAATAACATTCACAGTGCAAAACAATTGGTTTAAATTTAAATACTCACCAGTCAATGCTGTACATAAGCTAATTTCAGACATAAACTGGAATTGTCATAAAGGTCTATGTACCGGAGCTTGTCTTATTGATGTAGAGACATTTTTTCAATTTAATTTTCCGTTAAACAAGATTATTTTAATATATAATCTGATATGTATTAAAAAAATTCAGCATATGGCCCAATTACTTTTATAGTAGAAACACTTACGATTTTTGACGGTTTACAACAAGGCACGGTAAACTCACCCATCTTGTTCCACTTATACGCACTAGATCTGATGGAACAGATAGATAACATCATCTCATTTGCTGATGATTTAATTATATATCATGCTGATGATAAAATAAAAAAAAATTAGCTTTAATCTCCAAATAACTTACGATTTAATTGAAAAATTTACTATTAGCGGGAACATGAAAATCAATGCACAAAAATTCGAAGCAATTCTTTTTAAGCCACCAGTGAATAAATGTAACTACAACATTAGAAAAAATTGGAAATAATTTGGTATAAAATCGAAGTTATCAGAGAGCATAATTCGTAATAAAGAAGAGTTGAAGTACCTAGGAATTTATTTAGGCAAATTCTTGTATTACAATAATCATGCTTCTGAAACAATTTCAAAGGCCAAGAAGGCATTCTTAAATTTAGACCTCTATTTCATTCCAAATATGTAAATACAAAAGTTAAAATAATTATGCACCAATCCTCAATAAGACCTATTTTAACTTTAATACATGAAAAAAATTAGAATTCTTGAGAGAAAAATTTTAAGAGCGTGTACTTCACTTTACAAAATATATACCTAATATAATATTGTATAATGCTGCTAATCTAATAAGAGTAGATAATTTTATAATTAGTTTGATTAGGAACAGCATTTTTAAGTGTATAGAAAATAATTATATAATAGCTCCTTATTACTGAAATGATATTTATATAATTGATTGCCTGAAGCGAGGCTTGATCCTCCTGAGGCTTTTGTGTATCTTGATAAAAAAAAAACATATACCAATATTTTACCACACACTTTTCTAAAAAAGCCCAAATCAAATTTTGGTGGCTTCCTGAATGAATTTTGTTCCCCTTCCTTTTAATTTTTGTTTTTCTTTTAATTTTTTTTTTTTTAAATAGAATTTTTATTTATTTATTTATTTTTTTTTTTTTTGGTAAAAAGCAAACTCTCATTATAATAATAGAGCTCGATTTAGAAACATTGTATATATGTATGAATTGTTATTGGTAGCTATTGTTTATTATAGTGAAATATAGTGATAAAAATTAGGAAACATCTGCCGGCAAAATGTGCACACTTCTTCAGTCATACCTGGACAGTAGACACTTTAGTGTAAAGCATGGTGACTACTATACAGACAATTACCCTATATTGGCAAGCGTCCTTTAAGACAGTGTTCTTGGTCCTCTACTATACCTTATTTTTATGGGTGACATTGCGGTTGGTCCTAGATTTCTTACATCAACTTCTGCAAATTATATGTAATCAATAATATGTAATCATAATCAGGCAGCAAATATTCTCCAAGATCTCCTCAAACGCATTGAGAAATGGTTCATCGACTGGAGGATAAGAGCAAACAAAAGTAAATCTAAACAATTGATATTTACACTAAACTACAATACATGCCCAACTCTCAGGCTGAGCAATATCGACATTCCGCAGAGCCAAGAAGGTTACCTTTGGCGTTCACCTGGACAAAAGGCTGACTTGGAGAAGACACATTGATTCCAAAAAGACGCAAATGAACTGGAAAATCTGCCAACATCACTGGCTGCTTAATAAATACTCATGACTTAGCCTAGATTATAAGGTGTTGATTTATACGAGAATAATTAAACCCAAGGTGTTACGCGACATTACGGGAGCCCTGGTACAGTATGCATGTAAAATTTTCTGAGACACAACTAGTTTAACATTTGTGTTATTCAGGATGCGTCAATTTGTTTGATAAAAACACAGTATTGTCTGCCACAATTACCACATATATGATGTATACTGTAATTCATAATCACCTGTGCAGTTTCAAAGATATGGCAATTTAAATGTTTACCCAACATCAATTTTTTCATTGAAACATGTTTCGTTCTTTAACAATAACATTACTAAATCTTATCACTCTTTCTCAATTAACACCTGGAAGATGATGGTTTAAAGTATTTAAATTATTTTTGTAGTATTTTGATCATTTGTAACTTTTGCCTATTTCTGGAAATTGCGCCCGAATGTGTGTGAAAAACTTAATCTACGTCGCTGGATAGGCAATTGCTTGTAGTTAACAAAAACATTAACCACAAAAGCAATTTTCTACATCAATGGTGGTTTAGGTCGCTTTAGCTGCCACAGGTAACACACGTTTTCATTGAACAGCGATTAAGATAAATCAGCAAAACTGTCGTGAAAAGATTTTAAACGTTTTTTTGTTGCCTTGGATACGTAAACAATATGGCAAAAACTATTGGACGTTTCATCAACACTCGGCATTATCCCATGAAGCTCGTGAAACCCAACCATCAAGCTAAATTCGTGCAGCTTGTGAAGCTTTGCCTGACAGATTCGATGCTATTATTATTCGTGCTTTAGTGTGCTACATCGAACAATACCATATTTGTTTAAAATTTTAAATGGTTTTACGATATATTGATTATTTATATAAAAAAGATAAATTGCCAAATTACAACATTTCAAATTCTTTTGAGAATTGGCCTACAATTTCAATTTCCTTTGGAAAATAATCAATATGATATCAATTTTTCAAAAAAAGAGTTTATTTGACTTTTGCAATTTTCCATTGAGCATTGGATAATTTTCGAAATCCAGTAGGAAATGTGAATCGATATATATTTAATGTGCTTCCCCAAGTTATTTTGAAAAAATTATGTACTCGCAGTTTCAATTTTATATCGGAAATTTCGAATAATTTAATTTTTATATTTTCAGTTTTCTTTTGGAAATTGGATAAAATCCTCAAGACCACTAGAGGTAAAATTTTTGATTTTTTATATATTCGTTATGAAACTACCTGCGAACCAACTTTGGATTTCTGCTGTTGAGTGAGTCTATCGACATAGTCCAATCTGGAGGCCAAAGTATCAATCAAAAAATATGAGATGGTCAAAGCCTTAAAGATTGCTCATATGTCGCTACCCGATCCCCGTGGTTAATTTATAATAGTGGAAATCATTATACATCGCCGTGGGCAATAAAAGCAGCCTATCATACCCAGGGGTAATAGGAAGTGGTAGAAATCCGCTTCCATCGATGTGAGTAATATTGTATCGCCCCAATCTTTTACTATGTTATCCATGGGTAATCCTACCCTAAAATTGGTAACGTGAAAAAAATCGTAAAGTAGCAACACGTTAAAATGGGTAATCTGGCACATCTAATGATGACATGCTAACAATTGTGACTTTGATTAAAATTGTGTAAATACTTTTAAATTCCCAGCATATCAGAAACTTAATTACTTAATTTTTCTCTGATATTAACTAACAGTTATTTGTCGTTATTTCTAATAATATTTTTCTTTCGGTTTATTTTCTGCAAAAAAATATGCGTTTTTTAAGTTGCATCGAAAACAACAATACAAATTTTCATAAAATGTCTAATTTTTCTACTTAAAATTAAACCAATTAAAATACTCAAAAATTATTCATTTCTTCTTTGTCACAACTAATGATGATGTGCCAACAATTTTAGCTCTGAGTAAAATTGTATGAATTCCAATCATATTAGAGACTAGAATATTTTTCACTGACCGAAATAAGGACATAAATAATTCCAATCATATTAGAGACTAGAATATTTTTCACTGACCGAAATAAGGACATAAATAATTTTTTTAATTTGCGCTCCAGAGCAACAAAAATAAGTGAAAATCCGCGAACGAAATTTTACGTTACGAAAAAATCGTTTCCCCAATTTTCTGAGGAGGATTATCAATATAAGCGGGCAAAGGCCTGCTGCTTCATACGCGTGATTCTACAGGGTGGTCAATTAAAAAAAACTACGAAACATAAAAAAAAAATATATTTGTATTTTTAAAAAGTAGAAGCATGGGAATTTTTAAGACTTAAAAATAATGTTGTCCAAATGGCTTCCCTTGGCCGCTTGACACTCTTGGAACCGAAGTCGCAAATTTTGGAAAACTCGTTGAAAAGTTGTTCTCGGTATTTTGTTACTTTCCTGAATAATGTTCCTCTTCAACTGCTCTAAATTGGTCGGATTATTCTCGTAGACTACCGATTTGAGGTAGCCCCATAGAAAATAATCGCATGGGGAAAAATCGGGGCTACGTGGGGGCCATTCAATATCCCCCCTTTTCGAAATAAGTTTTCCAGGAAAAACATTTTTCAGCAGCTCTATGGATACCCTAGCCGTATGACATGTGTCCCCATCCTGTTGAAACCACATCCTCGAGGTATTGCCTTGAAGTTCTTGCAAAGCTGGCACCAAAAAGTCTGCTAGCATGTTGCAATAATTGTTCGCTCTAACCGTCATCGCATGCCCTCTTTCGTCCTCAAAAAAGTATGGTCCAATAATGCCGGTTAACGTTATCCCAGCCCACACGACAAGCTTAGGGCTGTGAAGTGAACGTTCATGCAAGCGTCGGGGATTAGTCTCGGACCAGAACCGACAATTTTGCTTGTTCACATGGCCATTAAGGTGAAAATTGGCCTCATCACTAAAAATCACGTTGTTGAAATTGTTGAACCGCTCTAGCATCAAATTGACAAAGTTAAGTCGGTTATTGGCGTCATCGGGTTTTAATTCTTGGACTATCTGAATCTTATAAGCCTTCAAATGTAAATCACGTTTCAAAATTCGTTGTAAAGTTGTTCTTTTGACATGCAAAGACTGACTTCTCTTACGTGTTGACTGTTGCGAATTTCGCTGAACTGAAACACGAACACGCTCCACAATGTCGGCTGATCTTGCAGAAACTGGGCGACCACGAACCGTAATTGGTACTGTTGGGCCGGTTGTTTCGAACATTCTGATCCATTTTCGTATCACATTGGCGCTTGGAACTTCACTTAAATCGTGTAAACCGCGTTCATGCCGATACAAACGTCGTGCAGTAGTCACTGATTTATTGTTTTCGTAATACGCTCGGACACAAAATGCACGCTGCACTCCTGCGTATGGCTCCATGGCGACTAAATTTCCAGGAAGCGGCGCAGCGAACAACATATCCCCCCGCCACCCCGCGCCACGCGTTACCGAGAAATTGAGGAATTAAATCGTCAACACTCATATGGCCCACCCTGTAGATATTAAGTACAAAACAGTTCCTTCCCAATTTATTTATCACTCTTTACAAATTTTTACAATTCTGACTTCAACGGGTTAATTAGAAGGGTGCTATATATATATGATATATTTTCAACAAAAATAAGATGTATTGTCCGAAATTTGATTATATACATATATATAGATATATGTATACTTATATAAGGCACCAATTTTTGTGATTTTAGCTCTAGCAGTTTGAGCTGGGCGACCGTAACAGATTTCAACGTTTTCGCTTTGTTTTTACCCTAAAAGACCGAATTTCGAAAAACCTTATTGTTTGCCTACTCTGGAAAGGCAACATGGACAGCAATTTTCATGGCACTAGTTCTAACCGTTTAAGTTGGCGATGGCATCAGAGTTTACCCTTAAAGTATTCATTTGGCAAAATCTTTCGTAGAGTGTTTAATATGAAAGTGGAAAATGTAAATCAATTTTCACAATTCGATCTCTAGCCGGACGAAGGTACTATATTTATATTTACCTTTTTAACTCGTTTTTATCCTTGAAAGTGCGGATTTTGAAGAATCCCATCCTATCGCGTAGCTACTCTGTAAGGGAATGTAGACCCCAATTTCCGTGATTCTAGCCATATTTATTTGCCCAGGGCGATGATCAGTCTGTTGTGTTAAAATAATATTTTTTTTCATTTGGGGGTGGAGTTAGTTGTCGTTAGTAGTTGTGTTAAGTTACACAAAATAACAGTTCTAAATTGTGAACTCATAAAAGTACAGTGTTAACATTTCTACCGAATTCCAGTCGATATTTCAAAATTTAGGACAAAACAAATATTTTTTTGGGGTTAGTGTCATTTGCTGTCCTAATATAGTGACATGAATTATTAAGATTCGATAAATTTAAAACATAAGTTAAAGTGTAGAAAAAATGACAAGATATAAAATATTAGTGGTTTCTTGCAGGCATTTTAAAATTTATTATGAGAGCAACATTTTAGAGCTTAACGGCTGTGTAATAGATTTACCGGTACACGTGAATTTGACGTACCAAATTCAAATTAATTAATCATTGGGAGGCACCAGAAGGAGCGTAACGATTATGTCCTTTTTCAATTTTTAGACCTTAGACAAATTTCGCTCAAAATCGTTTCCTTGCAATGCGCTCCACATTTTCCACATCAAATGATGAAAACTTTCATCCCTACGGATGAAAAACAGATTGTAAATACAACGTAATATGCCATTCTATTAATGTAAAGTTTCGTAAGCTCTGAAGCAAGCTTCCGATTCGTTTCGTATTTAACCTTTTTTTTTTTTAAATGTATATACGTTTTCAGGCTTAGAAAATGTGCTTAAAGAAAATATCGACAAATCGAAAGGTTGCTGGCAATGTTTTCTAAATCTTTAAATTTCCTAATAATTTATTTGAAGCTCTGCGAGTGTAACAATAATTCTAATCAATAAATAATTCAATTCAAAGAAGCAAGTAGCACAATGAGAAATAGTCTATATTTTTTTTTTTTTTTTTTTTTTTTTGTTTTTTATTGAATAAAGCATTGGAAACACCATTATTGTCCAAAATGTAATGACAACTATAGATACTGCGGCAGGTGCAATAATAATCTACTTTCACGTAACTTTCACAGTAAATGGTAGTCTACCTATATATTAAGTCTTGATTACACAAGACGTAGTGATACCGCCCACAGAAACCACATTTCTGAGTAACAATACCTGAAGTACTATCAAAGACACAACAATAAGATTTATTGCACACGCTATTGGTGGAGAACGTGACCGACCAAGGCAGTGTAGTTAGTACACGCGACTATCGTTTCAATTCCGCATCATTATTTGAGCCACGGTCACCTCAATGTGACTGACGAACACTTCGAGTAGTCGAGTAATCGACAAGTCTGTTAAAAGCTTTTTAAAACTGTGACGTTTGGAATCGTCGTTAAACCGTAGGAATTCGTTGTATGGATGGAGAAGGAATTATGCCCCCATTAGAAAGATCATTATATGTGTTGATCTCTTTTTCTTGGGCCTTCTCCAGTATTTACCGTTGTGTGAATGTCAGATCAGTTGTCGATTTATCAGGTCTAAAACCGCACTGATAAGATTCGATGTAGTTAGATAAAATGAATACACCTTAGTATTTTCCATGTCACACTCAGCAGAATACATAATTCGTGCTTAGGAGCTGACGCTTCTCCATTATCATTATAAGCATATTTGCAGACACGAATACCCCAAATAGATGGAACTATCGATACTACAAACTCCAAACCTAACTCCCAGGCCTGTCTGAACCTCCAAAAGTCTTTAAGATGCAGATGAACAAGGCACGATACTCGAGAACTTGAACGTGTGAATCCCTATCACGCACTGTACACAGTCTCAACTCTTTACAATCCAGCGACTAGTGTCCTGCAACGAGCAGGAGCCTCCATCAAGCTGAAATTGTAGGATCAGCTCGATCTAATAGTCCTGCACTTCTTGGCTCGTACAAACACTAATTTTGTAATTATTCTGAACATATTTGAGTGCTACTATCCGAAACGATTTGTTCAGGATTACCGAATTGGGAGCAGTATTCGTTCATAATTTTTATAGCCGCTAATTGTGGTATTGTTAATAATTCGTAAATAGCTGAGTATTTAGAAAATGAGTTGATAACAACTAAATAGTATTTACCGTCTCAAGAGGTTGTGATGTTGTTGGCCAAGAGCAAAGATCAATTTTGAGAGGCTTCTTTCCCGCTTGTTGACAATTTTTTCCGTGATCATTATAAGTCGAGACAACACATCTGTATGACAGAAATCCTTAGTATTCGTGTATTTAATTTCGTAGTCATAGGCTAATAGTATCAAAGTCCATCACTGCAGACGGTTGGCGGTATACATAGCAACGAGAATTTGCGACCAAACATAATTTTACGAAAACGTTGCACGACAAAAATCAGTACTAAACCTTCTTTTTTTAAATTAACTGTAGCTGCGTTCAGCAGGTGTAAGAGACCATAATGACATGTACTGCTTTCACACTATTGTCGAATAACATCATCTATACAATGTGGAGATGCAAGAGGCTTCCAGAAATTTTGTACGAATTCCCCATTGCGCTTGATTGATCCTAAAAGAGAACATATTTCAGAAATATTACGTGGTGTTTTTAAAATTTAAATGGCAGTGTTTTCATCGGATCAGGTCGTTTTTATCTACCACTTTTCCGATATATTTGATTTCCTTTTTGAAAAATTTAAAATTTTCAAATTTTATTCGGAAATCGAAACCTTGTATCTTCTGTAAACACACAACTGATATGGTATAATACAGTCTATGCAGATTTCGGATTTATCTATAGGTATACTTGGGCGTAGTTGGTCCGTCATCCTTTGAAAAGCTTCTCGCGTGGATTTCATACCAAGTGTCAATCTATTGAAGTTGTATAATCCTTTGTGTATGTTTACGTTGAGGAATTCTTTGTTGCCATCATCGACTTCAACTTGTAGATAAAGGTGAGAATACACGACATGTATTTTACATATCGCATGTCACTTTTACATACCAAAAAATTATGCATGCCGTGTGGCCCCTGTCAAACATATGCAATACATATGGCAATTTTTGAAATAGAGCGTGCTCTATTTTTGTATGTAAGCCGTATCGCCGTCAGCTGTTTTATTATAAACAACAAAGCGTCAAGTGTTCAACGACTACAAAAAAAAAAATAAAATAAAATAATTTAAAATGAATAGACAAAACGCAAAAGTAAGTAATTTATTAACAGTATAAATAAAAGTATTAATGATTGCTTTTAAAAAAAATGTTTTTTTGTATCATAACAACATCAACTGTTAATGACAATGTTATGTGGTTTACACATGTACGTTTGGACACATAAAATTGAACGCCGCGTTTTTTTCATAATTTTGACAGACATGCGATAAACAGACGGGTCAAAAAAGTGACATGCGATATGTAAAATACATGTTGTGTATTCCCACCTTAAGCGTCTGACAAGTCTAAGTGACAAAAAACGTTGTGGCAGTCGGAGAGAATTTCTGCCGGTGTGGGTAGTGGACATTGGAGTAATCTGCGCTTACTGACTATGATTGGTGCAGCATATTTCGATGCATCGATAGGAGAAATTATTTTTGCGTTTTCAAGTCTTTAAGGTTGCATTTCAATCTCATTTATTGCCGCATAAGGAATCGGTCGTTTAGGAATGAAAATTTCCTTTGCGTTTGGAAGAAGTTGAATGTGTACCATATGATTATTATCAAATAATTTTTGATAAGTATTTTTTATATTGTGATATGACGTCATAGAACTTAATTTAATGACACCAAGTTGGTATACGAGTATGTAGGTTTGTTCAAGATTTCAAAAGTTTGAAACCAGTCTATACCCATTATATTTGGTTGGTCAATATCTGAGATATAGCAGTTTAATAATTGTACAATGTTGTCCACCATTACTTCGTATTAAGCTAGAAGATTAATTTTGTTTTCATCGGCGTCACTAGCGCCGTCTTTAGTTTTGTGAGCGGTTTACCAATGTTTTCCCCTTAATGAAACCGAAACATTTGATATATCCGATGAGGTGCCCATTTGTAGTCGAACGGATTTGATTGATTGTTACAGTTATGTACTTACGAAGTTCCTGAACTTGAAGCTTCTTTGTAGTAAATACGGCGTCTCTACGAAGATTCTGTTTTGATGGCTTCGTTGTTTTACCCATTTTGAATTGGGATCGGTAGTTCCTTTTGCTTCCGATTTGATGGCATTTGACACACTTGTGTTTGATGTGTGCAGAATTTTACGTAGAACCAGCATAGTGTTTTTGAAAGTTTGTGACTCTGGTTGGTTTTTCCTGATTTGTTGACGGAATGGATTAATTTAGATTTATGTTCAATCATGGCTAACTTCAGATCCACTATGCGCTACGTTTCGTCTACGAGTTTGTCAAAATTGGCAGTATCAATTAATTCATCCACAATTTTCAAAGCGTTCATTTGAACAGCTCGTACTGGAATTTTAATCGGTTCCTTCATATCTTCGCTTGTTTCACTTCACTTATGTTTTAGTTCTTCCAAAAACTTGTTATTTTCCGACAGTATCTTTCGGTTTCATGTTTGCGCATAGCGTTTTGCCGATTTTCCAACAATTGAAGAACCTTGTTGCCGGAAACAATTTTTTGAGGCATTTCGCAATAAAAATAGCATTATTTTCATTTCATCGTCCTTGTCGCTACAGTTGTTGCGCTTTTAGAGGTGAGAGCGTGCGCTCATTGGTTTACTAGATTTAACCACAAGGTATTTCAACGGAACATGTAAAAAAAGAATTCAAAATGAGGCATGCAACATCACTTATAATGGTGATGCCAGATTGGCCTGATGACAAGTTGCATTAAAGGGTTGCCTATAGCAGCAGCTAAGCGATCTCAAACTTTCTATGTGCTTAATTATCTATCTTTCTAGCTATGCTACACCTTGTGCGTAGCATAGCTAGAAAGATAGATAACATAACCCTGCAGCGGAAGGAACCAAGAATAATTTTAATGCCGTGGCCATCGTTGGCATAATCGACTTGTATCTCGACAGCATCATGGCGAATATACATATCAGTGTGATTAAAAATACTTCGCTCCGGTACGGATAGTAGTTATACAATCACTTACAGTTCTAAGCCACTAGACAAGATGTCTAAAGGTGGGACATGTATTTTACATATCGCATGTCACTTTTACATACCAAAAAATTATGCATGCCGTGTGGCCCCTGTCAAACATGCCATATGCACCATGCATCATGCAATACATATGTAAATTTTTGAAATAGAGCGTGCTCTATTTTTGTATGTAAACCTCATCGCTGTCAGCTGTTTTATTATAAACAACTAAGAGCAAAGCAACAAAGTGTTCAACGACTACAAAAAAAAAAAAAAAAAATAAAATAATAAAAATAAAATAATAATATAATAATAAAAAATAATTTAAAATGAATAGACAAAACGCAAAAGCAAGTAATTTATTAACAATATAAATAAAAGTATTAATGAAAAAAAAACAAAAATTGTTTTTTGTATCATAACAACATCAGCTGTTAATGACAATGTTATTTGGTTTACACATGTACGTTTGGACACATAAAATTGAACGCCGCGTTTATTTCATAATTTTGACAGACATACGATAAACAGACGGGCCAAAAAAGTGACATGCGATATGTAAAATACATGTCGTGTATTCCCACCTTAAGTCTTTTGCACACAATGAATTAAAAAAAAATCTTGGCAACTCTAGAATGGCAGTTAAATAAATAATTGTTGCTCTTTAAAAGTATAAAAGTAAATAATAATAAAGAGTAAAATGGCATTTAAACAGTGAATTACAGCAAAAAGTTGAATTGTCTGTGCCAGCCTATTGCAGTTTTAATTAAATTATTGCCAAAAACACTGGTTGCCTGTGAACTGATTGCAGTTATTTTCTTTAACTGGATCTACTGATGTGCTGGTAACTGCTGTTTCTTGGTTTGGACCGGTTGGTTTTGCGTGACTTTGCAGTGTTTTGCCTACTTTGTTGCTGTTTAGTGCAGGCTTCTTGTATCCAGATCTGCTTACACTCCATTACATGTTGTTTACGATCCATGGAAAGAAGAAAGAATATGCTCCTAATCAAAATATCCAACGCTATTGTGCTGCCATTATGACGACTATTTCCATATAGCCTGTTTGAAAATATTAAAATATCAGCATTATATCCTATGCAGGAATACAAAATTTCTTTTTAAAAGCCCGAATTGTGTGAATAGGGAAAGCAATGTTGAGTATGCTAATGAAGTCGCTGCTAGTACAGAAGGCGATGCAGCCGTTGATGTGGCGTATAATAAATATAATAAAAAGTTGATGATTTTAAAATGAAGATGGAGGTATCTATAAGTTATGGGAACCAGTAATAAAGATAGCGTCCATGTGTAGAGATTGAATCCCAGTAATATTCAACATTGCTGCTATACGATTATACTTATAATGGCGAGTTATTTTAAAGGAAGTCCTATATATTTGAGTGATGTTACTGGAATTGATGTGAGATGTCGGTATCTTGGCTTACTGCTTCTGCTCCCAAGATTATGAATATTTGTAAGAGGTTGAGAAATGTTAATAAGATTATAAAGTTTAATCTTAATAATACTGATAGGCCTAAAAAAAGGCATTATGCTTTTTATGGCACCATTCAATCACTCAATTTGAATCAATGTGTGGAGCTTTTGAATGAGGAAACTCATAGTGCCAATATTAATAATATTTCACCGGTTTGTTAGTATTATGTTATTTAAAGTAATTTTCTATTTCTATCAGCAATTATAATGTAACTACTGATAATTCGGCATTGTTACCTCAATTGTGCAATCTTAAGGATAATGTAAACTTCGGTCTTTTTGTCGTAATTCTGCCAAAATTTGCTAAATTAAAAATGTGTTGGACGGTAATTATTTGGATGTTATTTAAGTGAGTGAAACGTCTGATAATGTTGTTGATGTACCGGGCTATATTTGTAATAGAGAATGCCGGGTAGCAGTTTATGTTTCAAAGAAAATCCATTACTGTTGGAAACGGATATAGTGGTCCCTATTTCAAAAAAAAAGCTACAGGTGACTACAGGTCTATTTCTGTCATGCCAATTCTTTAAAAATGGTAGAACATATAAGTAAATCCTTGATGGCATCACGCAATCCTTATTGACAAATTACATTATAAATATGGATTTTCTGAATTGGCTTGGTTCTTGATGAAATCGTATCTAGTACATGTCGGTATGTTTCTTGTAATGGTCTGGGCACAGCGGTGTTCCACAAGGTTCTATGCTATGCTCACTAGTGTTTATTATGTGGAAGAATGATCTATTTGCGTTGTTGGAAAGTGTTATCTATTTGCCTTTTGTTTTTGGCGATGAAGTGCCACAAAATGTGATTAACTTCAGAATCGCAACCCTCTTTAATGATGAGTTTAAGTAGACCGATAATAAACACCGGTAAAACTATAGCAATGACCTTTGGACACGATTTCAATTGCAATGTTTCGATTCTTTTAAATGGCAGTAAGATTTAATTTGTTGATTGTATAAAATGTTTGCTTCTGTTGCTAGAGGGAATCCCATGTCAATTCTGTTATTTCTAAGATTAATTTTACGTTAAGAAAATTTATATAATTTAGATTTATACCTTTCAAAGCGTATGAAGACAAACGTAGTTCAAGCTTTAATTATGTCAATATTTATATATCTTCTACCTTCTTCTTCTATCTTATATATATATATATGTATATATAAAAATCAATTGCTGTGCGTTAGTCTCGCTAAAACTCGAGAACATTTTGGTCTTAAATTATTGGTAGAGTATTCCGGAAGGTTTAAAAGGTTTTATTTGAAGTGATAGATGGCGTTGGAGATGAGATTTTTGCAATTAATTTTTTTTACCACATTAACATTTTGAAGGCAAAACAACGTTTGCCGGGTCAGCTAGTGACTTATAAATATTTTCGAGACGGTGTAACGTATTGTTTAAAATTTTGTGGGATGATCCTGCATTGAATTTATTAATATCAGTAATTTACAACATTTTTACGAAGTTTTAAGGCGAGGCGTCTAACTATGAGGTTGAGCTTTTCCAATTCATGAGATCGCTTAGAAATCCCCAACTTGGAATTTTCAAACTAACTAACATATTAGAAAGATCGTTTCATGTTCGCTTTCTTTCAAGATTCGTCCAGTGAATTCCGAAGAAGCTGTCTCATCTTGCCAAATTGTTTGGCTTTTAAATATTTCTTTCCTTCAAAATTTTGCAATAACTTCTAACAACTAATTGGACGTTGGACAGCTCTTTGTGAGTAGTGTTTGTATGCAATTAGGAAATATTTTGTTTACTTAACATTGCACAACTGATATACAGATATTTTCATACAACTGATATATATTTTTTGTTTATTGGGTATCAATTTATTACTTCTATTATAAATAAGCACTAGTTAATAATCATTGTTTTTTTGTATATATATTTCACATTAAATTATTTGTTGTCATATTTGAATATATTTATTGTAGTAATATTAACCATATCTGGAATAAATATTAGTGAAATGAAAATGGATCCACATTCGCATTAGAATGATAGCGGGAGCAGATGTCCATCCTTGTTCGTACTATGTCAGCTCTATATTTTTGTCAAGGTTAGAGAGTAGAGAGTCTGCATATTTCCGGTACATTTATGCATTAGTCACCGCATCCGATCTTAGTGTTGAGGCTATACTATAAACTATATGTATACATATACCATATATAAACTATACTGGAATAAGTAACAGTAATAAAGGCTGTTCCAACAAGAACGCAAGATTTAAATGACTGATGCAGCAATTGAATTGTTTCTCTGGCTGTATGACATTTAGCGCCGACTTGTTGAAACCACATGCCCTCCAAAAAACTGGTTATCATTTCACGATATCGACACCATTGACTGTTTGCGCATGACATGCCTCATCTTCATAAAAAAAAGGTCCAATGATTCCTCCAGCCCAAAATCCACACCACACAGTGACACGTTGAGGATGCATTTGCTTCTCGTGAATCACTCGAGGATTTTCCTCACCCCAAATGCGACAATTCTGCCTATTGACGAAGCCATCAAGATGGAAATGGGCCTCGTCAATTGAACTTTGTATGCATGAAGATGCAAATCTTTCGTCAAAATTCGCTGCATAATGAATTTGGAGACACCAATTTGCTGAGCTCGGTGTCGAATTGAGGTGGATGGAGTTTGAGCGACATCATCACGTACATCTGCGACATTTTCGGTCGATCGACCTGATCGAAGGCGCGTTGTTATCTTTACATCACTAACAGACCCAGTTTTGGCAAATTTATCCATTAACTCTTTCTCTTTTGGAGCATTATTATGACCCAAATTGATCGTAATTTGCGAACTGTAGCCGCAAAACTTTCACCATTTTGGTAAAACAATTTCAGAATCAGAATGCGTTGTTCATTCGTGTAGCGCTTCATTTTTACTGACCTCGTACCTTCTACTAGCAAACAATAACAATTGTTCAAATGTCAAACAATGACACTTCGAATGGCGTCAAATTTATATCTTGCGTTCTTGTTAAGACACCCTTTAGGTGTTATCTACTTACCTAAAGTGTCATTTAGCTTACTCGAACTAGTCGCCTTCACTTCAGCTTCCACCAGATGAATCTTTGATGGCACTACGAACATCGGAAGTAGTGAGCTGAGAAATTGTGCAAAACTGTCTGATTACTGGCAGTCAGAGACCCTATAGAAAATCTAATTAAACAATAACCCACTTAGCTACTTCCAAGTTGATATAACAACAACAACAAAAACAGCCGGTAAAAGTGGTTTTTACATTAAAAGGGATAAAATTCAGATTGTTCCTTTCAACCAACAAAGAATCTGATATAGAGTGGCGCAATAGAACGTGCATATTGCATCATCTAGAGAGGATCACCATTTAGATGATGTTATTTTTAAAAAATAAACTCCATTTATTACTCCACAATGCCTTAGATTTATTTTATACCTTTTGTATTTATTTTTTAATCTATTTTTTAAATATGCACGTTCTATTGCGCCACAATGTAGTTTAAGCCGCTGCATGAACGCTGACATCTTTAGAGTTCCAACGTCAACGGATATACTCTGTCAAAACTTTGTGAATTGAATTGAAGGAGTATGAAGGTGCGAATCACTTCGATATGATTTAACCGTCATCTAAGTAAGTTATTTATTAATATAGCATTATTACTCAACAAACAAAATTGATTTTGGAAATGTCTTTTGATCGCTTAGTTAGAATATTAAACAATGCATCTGTTGTACTGTTGATTATTAAGAAACAAATCCTGTAAAATCAGTTTATGTTTTTTATTGGTTGGTTGTGGTTGGTTGAAAATGTAATTTCTAAATTTGTTATAAATCGTTAAAGGAAAACAATTGTCCGTTTTGAAATACATCAAAACTATCATGATCATTCTTTTGAATGTTAACTTATCACTCCTTCAATAGATGTATATGAATATGTCTCTTCGTAAATATATTGTATTAAATCAATGTATTTTCACAAAAAAACGTACAACAAGAAAAAATTCTTGAAAAATGATTTTGTGTTTCAGAAAACGGATTATAGAATTTAAGACCGTTTGAATCATACAAAACCATTTTTTTTTTTTCAAAAACGTACAACAGACAAAAATTCTTGTAAACTGATTTTGCCCAAGTACGGATAACTTCATATTGTAATACCTTGTACATTAAGATGGCCAATAAAAATAAATAATTTAAGAATATTATTTTATATTTGATTTATAATTTAATGAAGTTATAACATTTTTTTTTTTTTTTTTTTTTAAAGATATTTATAAGACGAAATGTAAATACTATATTTCATGGATGATCTTAATGTAATTCAAACAAGAGTAATTAATCAATCATTTCAGTGTTTTCTTAATATATGGGTTGTTTTGTTTTATAGATTCTAGTTGGTTTTTACATCCTCGTAAAACGAGGGTAGTTCCGATTGTAATCTTAATAAACGTACATACGTGACCAAGCGCCAGTCTTGCGTATCTTCATTCGCTTGGATAAAAGTAGACATATAGGAAACAAGTTCCTGAGAACCGTCCTGATCTAAATCAGCAATAAGCATTGAATTTTCTTGATTGTTGAGATCGGGTTGGCAAGTGACCTCCTTGCGATCAGTGCGACAAAACTGTATTATATTACTTTGCGAGGTGTTCTCGATACGTGTATCGGCCCCAATGAATAAAACTAATATTACCGATTCGGTAATCATTTGCATTTTATAGTTATCCATCACTAGACCACTGCCACCAGAAGTTTTTTGATTAGTTGCATTCGAAGGTGAAGTACTACGCTTACTTCTCATTGAAGCGATGTTTAAATCATATGAACTTCGTGTATAAATTACATGTTGGAATGCGTCGAATTCGTTGCCTTTCCTCGAACTGCGTCGACGTCGTCGGCGTCGTTCATTTTTGTTGTTGTCTCCACTACTTTGCACATGATTTTGTTTATATGATTTAGCTGCATTGTCTTTGGTTTGAGATTTCGTCGACTTTGATTTTGCTTTCGCCGTCTGTGTTTTCCGGAAAGTTTCGTTACCACTAGGATTGCTACTGGTTGTGGAAGCAGATGCTCGCGTATCAGCTTTCCACTTCCAAAATTTCATAACAAATCCTGACATATTTGGCTTTGTATTCTTGAAATGCCATTGAGCTGGAACCATTCCGTACATGCTGCTGCTTGTAAAATTACGCAGCGTGTATACCTTCCCCTTGCGATTTTCGCTTAAGATGAATGTGATATTGCAATCTTCTGGGCACTTGCCGCGATTTTCCACAATAAGTTCTCGACCACTGAGTGAGTAAATGTTACGCTGAGAATCAATATCCTTACGTTGCCCATAATGTCGATGCTGTAAAATTTTGGAAGCAGGCAGAAGTGCTTGACCTATTAGAGATTTGTTAGTGATGAGTGCAAAAAGCTCTGACAAAGACTTAGATCTTTGGGCTTCAGTGTTATTGTGGGTACAAATAAATGAGACAGTCTGAGCGTTTTCTAAGTGTAATTTTCGCAATGTATCGCATTCGATCACCTTAAATCCTTCGCCAATCGGCTTGCCGCTCCGTCCTGACAAAATTCGGAGATAATTTCTCATATATGACGCACTCTTAATTCCTATTCCGTCATTTCTATGAGTATAATGCTTATTAGTTTGTTGATCTATCCCAACACTGGTTACCATTAGAATATCTAAAACACCATCGTTTTCTAAATCTGGTAATATTACTGGAAAATCGAGAGCATCAACTTTGTGAGCAGATCTTTCCTTGAACCGCCAATGCCACTGTCCTGAAACAGGGTTAATAGCCCCCAATTCGCCATACTCATCAACAACCAAACAGTCCGGTCTCCCATTCCGGTCGACATCCAAGAGTGTACAATCTATAGCCACGGGCTCGTTTGTCATCTCATCAAACCAAGCCACTGCTCCTGAACTACCAATAAGAGAGATGATTCCATTACGCTTTGAGTTATCTTGTCGGAACTCAGGGAAGAATGCATCACCCCGATAGAGAAAAACTAAATTGTTTTCCCAACTTCTGAGCCCATTAACGATATTCACCCCGCCCTTCAATTCGATTTTTGTATAATTGTTAAGCCAATTATGTGTTTTCACACGGTCGACAGGGGCCGGGCAAGTGCCATCTTCACTGCATGGTATTACCCACACGAAGACTATAACTGTTAGTATGCAAAGCAATAGCGACGCAATAAAACAGCATCGGCGTGCTGGCGACATTGGTTCAAGCAGGCCCTCTTTTGTCGAATTATTTCCTCCAAGAATTGCAACATTATCGGCATCGGTTTGATTACGCTCATCGTAGTCACTGTTAAAGGTGGAGAAATTGTTGCCGGCATCACAAGGACCGCCTTCTGAATTCACGCCCATGTCAGACATCATAACCGACCGCAGATATGTATTTTGCATGATTTGATTTTGTAAATTATCCGATTTTCGACCGTTTCCTAAAGAAATATAAAACTGCGTTTTAATTGCGATGAAATAAACGATATATGGATGATGATCATAATAAACATATTGTAAACTGTTCCTTAAAATAACCTTTAATCTCTCGACTTCTAACTGTATGGCACATGTATATGGTTACAACGTTATTATATCGTTATGCGTATATCTTCCTATAAATTATTTTAATAGTGACGTCCTAAAATCGGAAAGAGAAACTGAGTTTAAATATTTTTTAATAAAAACCAAAATAGCTTGGTTCCGGATACAGTTAATACAAGCTGGTAAAATAACATTGATACATTCCATCTGATTAGCTACGTTAAAATAAATACAAAATTCTTATATATAAAATGCCAAATATTGCATAGAACTATATTGCAAAATTCGGTCTTGTTGCTAGAAGCTTTTTATCACTATTTAATACCACACATTATTATTCCGCACTCATATAGAGTAACATAACGTAACAGAGCAAAATTATTGCAATAATAGAAACATTTTTGCAGTTTAAGGAATTATTGGTTTCTAGACAACTTCAGTCTCATATATGTACATACATTAGAATCTTGGCTCGAAAAGTGGAAGATAAAAGTAAATGCCATTAAGAGTGTACAGATTACATTCACTCTTAGACAGAACAATTGCCCAGCCCTCACTATTCACGGTAGTACCATACCAGTTCATAACCATGTCAAATATTTGGGTATTCACCTTGATCGACGTCTCACCTGGAAAAATCACATTGACCCAAAAATCATACAATTGAAATTAAAAATGGCTCAACTCCACTGGCTTATTGGCTCCCAGTCTACTCTGAGTTTGGAAAATAAAATCACCATATACAAAACCATATTGAAGCCAATATGGACATACGGCATCCAGTTGTGGGAAACGGCATCGGCTTCTAACATAAATAAACTACAGAGAAGACAATCAAGAATACTGCGCCAAATTTGTGGTGCCTCATGGTATATTAGGAATGATAACATACACAAGGATTTAAACATTCCTTATATTTCCAAAGAAATAAGAAAATTAAGCAGGTCATATGTATCGAAGTTGTCCTCCCACTCAAACCCACTCAAAACCTTCAACATTTTCCCGGTCATATACGGCTAAGAAGAAAGGACACGCTAGACTTGGTCCGGTGATAAAAAGTTCGGCTCACCAAAAATGAGATCCGGCAATGGCATGATACATTAGTTTAAGATAGGATTAAGATTTGAATACTTATTGTAAATTTCAAAAGAAAGATTCAATAAAAAAAGGAATTATTTCGGACCAGTCATTTAGCATTTGAATACATTTCTGATTTTACATGAAAATTCTTACATCATAACGTATTCAGCCATAGCCAATAGCAAGCTTTTTGACAAAGTAACGGTTTTTTTATTGTTAAGAATGATAAGGATTGGATAAAAGCCTAATATAAACTGTAGGATAAGCTGTATTGATTACAGTTGTTATTTGGAAAACCAACATTATGTCTTATAAGAGATTAATACGCAATGAGGTAAGCGAACCTACACTTCATCACAAGTTAAAAAATATTAACCTTGAAGTCTGTTACTAGCGCAAAGTCATCAATATTAACTAATGAATCCTTATTTTACTTCCAGATGTTATTATTAGATAAACGTTTACGATCTTTGGCAAAGTTCAAAGTTTAGTAACTTATTGGGGATGAATACTATTCTACCGATTTGGAGAGTAGCTTAAACTACAGCAGACGTTAAGTAAAAACTACTATCAAGACATATTTATCAAATAGGACTTTACCATACATTTACAAAAATACACCAATACCATGCTAATGAAATAAATTTATTCTATTTGATTTTATTTCCTATATTATAATTGCTACGCAAACATTTGGTCCTTCGTGAACCGGATATTTGGATCAATTTTGCTACGCAAATAATTCCTTCGTGAGTCGAATATTTTAATAAGTTTTGTTCCGCAAACATTTGGTCCCAAGCGCCAGAGCCTTTTCGTGCCAGCACTATTAAAATTTTTTTCCGCACAAGATGGTCTAGGATTCCATCCAAAGCAGTCAAAGAGAATTTCATCCAATTATCACCACCAACAAAACATTCAAGCACTAAAGAGGATTTCATCCCCATTATAACCACTATCATAATATCATCATCAGCTCCTTTTGAGTTTGGAAACTACATTAGCATTTTGTGTGCTCTACCATACGTTCTTCGAACTGCTAGTAAAAAAAAAATGTTGTAAATTTTTAATAAATTTTGATTAGTTTTCAATAATTTTGCGATTGGAAACCATATCACTTCCCTTTCGGCCTAGAATTCAAATTTTGCAAATTTCCCACTATTAGGCAATTGCACTGATTTCGTTATGTCTAACACGCCATTCTTTATTTGGGCATCTGATGCCTTAATAAAGTTTCAAGCAAAGTTAATTATGACTAGGCCAGAATTGCATATGGTCTTTACCCTGGAAAGACGGTCTGCTGATTCCATGTCATACAGACGTACAACGACTGTCTCGCGCACATTAGGACGAAAGCAGATGCGACGCCAGGGGAGGTTTACTCCCCCGAGGGAAAATACGATGCCTCGTTTCAATCGTACGTCCGTTATTTGGCAATGATGAAGGAACAGCTGCAGGTGTTGACTGTTCCAATATTAGATTCGCAAGAGTTTATAAATACAGCCGCAGACGATCAAGATCGGATATCCCAGATTTGTTCGTCTAGCTGACACACACCGCATTGTGCTGCATCTGAGGATCGAAAATCGGTACAATCAGTCAGATTGGGAATATTGAACACTGCACCTAACGGTGATTCTTCCCAGAGGGATCAAGATTATGTCCATAATGTTATTCTACTTCCGTTTGATATTGATATGCTAGGGTCCAGCGCTCAGTTCATTATACGAACAGATCAGAATACAACATGAAGTAGCCTTTTACCCTCCACCTCAACCAGACAATCGTCGCCCACGACGACTTTGAACAGACAAGCGTTGCATATCATGCGTAATAGAAATGTTGTGGATAGAAAAGATTAAAGCGAAACATAAGGCCTGGATAGAATATCACTCAAATGCCCTAGTTAGAATCCTTAGTAAACCTTCCAGACTCCGGAGAAGCAACTTTGCGGTCCCATAAAAAGCTGTTAGGTTAATTTGCACAATTAGTGTGCAAAATGCAAACGGCCCTAATCTGCACCATACGAGCTACAATGATCATTTGTTTCCTAATTTAGCCCCAGCCGATGTCATAGGACCACACAAACAAAAACAGGCAGGTAAAAACCACGCGGAAAATAAATATATTCGTCGATGACTAGATTTAAGATTCAAATACTTATTGTTAGGCTCCCATAAGACAGCGATTCAATAATATAAATAAAGTAGACAAAAACCCTTAATCGACCATTGATTTGAATAATCGCTCATAACATATAACGGGTGGGCCATAAGGGTGTTGGCGGTTTAAATATTCAATTTCTCGGTAACGCGCGGGGTGGCGGGGGGATATGTTGTTCGCTGCGCCGCTTCCTGGAAATTTAGTCGCCATGGAGCCGTACACGGGAGTGCAGCGTGCATTTTGTGTCCGAGCGTATTGCGAAAACAATAAATCAGTGATTACTGCACGACGTTTGTATCGGCATGAATACGGTTTACACGATTTAAGTGAAGTTCCAAGCGCCAATGTGATACGAAAATGGATCAAAATGTTCGAAACAACCGGCTCAACAGTACCAATTATGGTTCGTGGTCGCCCAGTTTCTGCAAGATCAGCCGACATTGTGGAGCGTGTTCGTGTTTCAGTTCGCGACGGTTAGAGCGAACAATTATTGCAACATGCTAGCAGACTTTTTGGTGCCAGCTTCGTAAGAACTTCAAGGCAATACCTCGAGGATGTGGTTTCAACAGGATGGGACCACATGTCATACGGCTAGGGTATCCATAGAGCTGCTGAAAAATGTTTTTCCTGGAAAACTCATTTCGAAAAGGGGGGATATTGAATGGCCCCCACGTAGCCCCGATCTCTCTCCATGCGATTATTTTCTATGGGGCTACCTCAAATCGGTAGTCTACGAGAATAATACGACCAATTTAGAGCAGTTGAAGAGGAACATTATTCAGGAAAGTAACAAAATACCGAGAACAACTTTTCAACGAGTTTTCCAAAATTTGCGACTTCGGTTCCAAGAGTGTTAAGCGGCCAAGGGAAGCCATTTGGACAACATTATTTTTAAGTCTTAAAAATTCCCATGCTTCTACTTTTTAAAAATACAAATATATTTTTTTTATGTTTCGTAGTTTTTTTTTAATTGAATATTTAAACCGCCAACACCCTTATGGCCCACCCGTTAGAAAGAAAAAATATTTTGAACCGACATAAATAATGTTTATGGCAAATAGTTTTGTCCCGAATTTGATTGTATTTTGTATATATGGCTTGGTTAAATCAAGGACGATGTCCATTGAAAATGGACTACATCATTTTGATATCGCTTTTAGAAGCCGCAGTATTCATTGAAATTTGATTACCTTTAATGGAACGATTTTGGAAAATGCACCATGACGCTCAATGTTTTGATATAGATCCATACAAATGGACCGTTCATGTTTGATTTCATCATATCCACAAGCCACAGTTATCGATGGAATCTCCCCATATTTTGGTATAGTTGTATAACATAACTGTTTAAGCCAGAATGTGGCTTCGTTTCTTCCCGGGGCTTAATCGATTTCCCATCGGATGGCAACCCTCCTTTTATTTTACTCTCGTTAGGACCTGTTTGCATCTTTTCCTATGTGGTACTAAAAGTAGCCAAACAGATTCTAACGAGTAGCGGCAATTGCTGAATTGAAGTCACCTTACTCCATCTTTTCCTTGATTTTGTTTTTCTGTTAGTCGTTGTTTAGAGCTCTGCGGTTCAGGTAATACTTGGAATAAAGATCACCCATATTCATTTTCAAAATTCTAATTCCCCGACTTTTGTTTTATTTCTATTGTTGCGAATTTTCCACCGGATATCGTTTGCCTGATAATAAGTAAGTGCAGTGAGAGTGAGAGTGACGTTCTCACAACTTTTGGTGGTGGTTTTTTTCTGCATTTGTGCATGATCATTAAACAATTTTGTGCTCGCGAGTGTTTTTAAATTTTAATACTACTTTTTCCTTAACACAAAGCGAAATAACTAGATAAAATTAGGAATTCGTTTAAATAATATCTATATTCGCACAAAACCATCACAGTTGCCGCCGTTGTTGTGATTTTTTTCGTTCCCCCTCTATCACTACTTTGTTTGTTACAGGCACGGTCAAATTTATAGTAACGCGTTTTTTTTTTTTGTAATTTTCTTTCTGTGATTTTTATTCGAGTATTCGACTATTGGTGTTTTAGTGTAACTCGTCGTGCACACTACAGTCCGCCTATTTGAAAATACGGTTTAACACTAAAATATTTTCTTTCCTTTCGTGGTTTTTTATTTTTTTGCTGAAATTTAACGAATATACTTCGATATTCGGTACACTACGTGTTAGATTTCGGTAATTTTTTTGAATTTTTCTTTTTTCTTCGGAATTTTTCTTTTGTTTGGGACAATTCTTCCTTTGTTCGGTGCTCTTCGGCATTTTCTTTTTCTACTCTGATGCCACTACTAGGACAGCGTTGGTCTCCAAAAATATTAGTAATCGACTAATTTATTGGAAATTGTTTGAAGAAGTGTCCAGGGGTTTTGGCTTTTTCGTCTCAGGGCGTAACATTGTCTTGTCTTTTCGACTTTCCGCGAACTCTGGAAATGGTTTTGATAATTTTTATTTAGATTTTGTTTTGTGTGCACAATCTTGATTTGCGTAAACTTCGGAGTATTTTGTATATTGCATTATGCCACTCAACCCTCGCGATTTCTACATTAGTCTGGAGGATGAGCATACCATATTTACGCTGGAAATACGGGGTGCCGAGTTGGGTCGGATTTGGTGTGAGGTTAGGTCTACTTTTAATGAGTGCCTTAATTATCTGGCAACGCTAGACATAGCGGACATCGGTGATATTAAGAGCGTGGAGAATAAGTACAAAGTTTCGTATCGTGCATATGTTCGGTGTCTCGCCTCGATTAATGAGCGATTGCAGATATTTCGGTGCGCGCTGAAAGCCAATCCTCCGGGTGCAACCGCATTGGCCGGGCCCGCACCAAGACAGGCGAATCCCCTTTCGTTACCTGATGGAACTACTTCCAATGCCACCTCAGGGGATGCGGAGCAGAACACATATGCACACATTGATTCGGGGGATAACGCGGTGCACAATTTGGCGCTTCCGCCTTGCGATACCGATGTTTTCGAAGGTGATATTCTTCTTTGGCCCACCTTTCGGAATTATTTACGGCGGTTTACATAAACAATTCGCGGCTTAGCGAAATCGAGCGATTGTGCCACCTACATAGAAGAACTACTGGAGAGGCACGTGAAATAGTTTCCAAGTTTCCTCTCACGAATTCTAGTTTTCACCTTGCATGGAAAGCGTTAGAGGACGCGTATGATAACACACGCTTGTTGGTGAACAACCAACAACCGGTTCTATGGAACCTTCTCGTGCGCCGGCGAAAACTGTTTGCGTTCTGTGCCCGAAACAGAGTCATTTCTTGAGTGTTTGTCCGAAGTTTTTGAGAATTTCGGTGTCAGAGAGGTTCACAACAGTGAAGCGACATCACATGTGTGTAAACTGTTTGGCTCAGAGGAACGAAGTAAAAGATTGCAGGAATACTCACAATTGTTCAATCTGCAATAAAAGGCATCATACTCTCCTTCATCGTGGGGAATCTTCAAGTGAGACGTCTCCTTTCCCATCCCACACCATTGCGGGCTCCTCCCGAACGGTGAATGATAATGGGGCACCGGGCTCTCCGGAAAATACCACTACTATGGGGACTAGGCAAGTCTACCATACGTCCCACAGTGGTAATTTGATGCTGGGAACTGCCATGGTGAACATTATTCACCAGGGCGTTACTTACCGTGCCAAGGATCTTATTGACCCCGCCTCAGAAGCGTCTTTCATAACCGAGCGTCTGAGAAATATGCTAAAATTAGCCGTCCGTCCTACCGAAGCTCGCATTTCTGGAGTTGACCAGTCAGTGTCGGCCATATCAAGGAAAATTTGTTCCTTGAGTATCGGAACGCCTCTAAACTCTTCTCTCATTTTGGAAACTGCCGCTTTCGTTCTTCCCCACGTCTCCGGCCATGTTCCTTCGTTTAGAGCTTCTGCCGAATTAGTGGCTCGTTTGCCACCTCTTCATTTTGCTGATGAGCATCTCTTTGACTGTCGACCCGTTGATCTGCTATTAGGTGCTGATATTTATCCACAAATTGTGGTAGAAGGCATTCAACAGAATGTGTTGGGCTCGCTTTTGGCGCAAAACACGACATTCGGATGGATTTTTACTGTTCCTGTGACCATCGGCCTCAGTCGTTCTTCGCCACTAAATGTCTTCACGACGAGGGTAGACTTCACAGAAGAGGACAATCGAAATCTTCGTTTTTGGAAAAGGGAGTATCTTTTGCAACTGCACAAAAGGTGTAAATGGAAATTTCCGCAGCGAGATTTAAGGGTAGATGACCTCGTTGTTATTCTTAAGGAGCCACTGCCGCCCACTGCATGGAAACTAGGTCGTGTCGTTAATGTTTGTCCGGGTACCGACGGTCATGTTCGTGCCCCGGATATTCGTACGGAAAACGGCGTGGTAAGACGACCTGTTGCTAAGTTGGTCGTTTTGGCCGACTCATAAAACATGTATAATTATCGCGAAACTTATTTTCATAGAACCATGGATATGTCGGAATTGCCATTTTTTGCCGAATCTCTACCCGACTACGCGGAGGCCATGCTTCTGGAAGAGGAGAATGGCGTTGCCACTACCTCTACCGGGACTCCAACTACAACCACTACTATTCAAGCGGTGTCTACGCCAGTGAACGCCACTTCATCAGCTCCGGTGCTTAGTGAGTCCCAAGTGGCCATTAGTACCATCTCGGCGGCAATCGCAGCTTATAGCGTCACCGATCCACTACCTAACGTGGTTCCTACACCCGCTTCGCGGCCTCAGCAAACGCCATCTTGCGCCATTTGCAAGGGTTGGCAGGTTGCTCGGCTTTTAAGCGAATGTGCCACGAAAAAAGATTGCGAATGGTAGCTTTGCATGGTTGTTGCTCGAACTGCCTTCGTATGGGCCACAACTGTGGCACCTGTCCGAATCAGTCGAGGTGCCACCATTGCCAAGGAGACCATCATAGCCTCCTTCATTCGGGCTCCATTTCGCCGGGCATCGCGACTCGCCCTTCGGGCAGGCCTCGTCGGCCCGAAGAGAGCAATCGATCCCAGCCTCGCGGCCTGGTAATCAACCAACCCCATGCGCTGCTCCCAGCGTCCCTCGTCACCACAAGCCGGCCAATAAGTCTCGGCATATGCGGTCCAACCGTAACTCGGCCCATAATGTCTCTGCGGCAACCCTTAGAGCTATTCACCCTTCGTCAACCGCCATGGCTCCTGTAACTGCCGCGCCATCCACAAGACTGCCTATACGGCATTTAGTCACCTTGACGCCTAGTTGGTTGTCCAACTGGTGGCTGCCTCCTCGTAAATCCGGTGCGTGCGGTGATGGACACCTGCGCTCGCAGTAGACAGATATGCGCGTCCTTGGTAAGGAGTTTGGCCGCTAGCGGATCCCCATTTCAATTGGGCAGCGAGGATAGCCTTGGTATTGGGGCCCGAGACAATACCCGAGATTTTGCGGCCTCGGTACGACTCTAGACGCAGCGCACTACTGGCGCAACTAACATTATTCGGTTGGGTAGTACCGGGACCTTATTACAAATAAGTTTTTCGAAAAAAAGTAAAAAGGAATTTTTTTTTTATGAATAAAAGGCTCACTGAAATTAAAAAAAAAAAAAAATTATACTGCCTTATTAACCTTATTTTTAGCTATAGTGTAAATTTACTTGCAACATAGTTGGATGTTGCAAAGTGGCCGGCAATGTTTAAGCCAGAATGTGGCTTCGTTTCTTCCCGGATCTTAATCGATTTCCCATCGGATGGCAACCCTCCTTTTATTTTACTCTCGTTATGACCTGTTTGCATCTTTTACTATGTGGTACTAAATGTAGCCAAACAGATTCTAACGAGTAGCGGCAGTTGCTGAATTGAAGTCACCTTACTCCATCTTTTCCTTGCTATTGTTTTTCTGTTAGTCGTTGTTCAGAGCTTTGCGGTTCAGGTAATACTTGGAATAAAGATCACCCATTTTCATTTTCAAAATTCTAATTCCCCCGACTTTTGTTTTATTTCCATTGTTGCGGATTTTCCCCCGGATATTATTTCAAGTAGTATTTATTTTATGATTTTGTAATTTGCTTTATATTGGCCAAAAGGCTTTAAATTACAAGACTGTTCAATAAAATGAAATGAAAAATGATATCGTTTGCCTACGCAAACAATTACAATGTTTCCAAAAGAACAATAATATTATGTCTATCCAACTGTGCACCTGCCTAACTTTGGATCAATATATATTATCAGTCTTGTCTATTAGATGTGTATATAATACATTCAATAAGTAAACAATTGTTGGGAATACAATTCTGATCGCGTAATATGATCGGGGACACCTACCATTTTTCTTATTTCCCCAACGAATAGTTACCCTTTTAACTTTATTTTTGTGGAAGACGAATCTTCCGTAGAGCAATGGTTAGTACACACGACTATGCAACCATCTATTATTATTTGAACGGAAGTCACCTTGACTTGCCTGAGGAACAGTTCGAGCAATCGAAAAGTCTTGAACTGTGACGTTCGGAATCATCGTTAAACTATAGCTCCCGTAGACTGAGCCTAAAAATAGAATGCACGTAAGCTATCCAGCTAGTGAGAAGCTTTTCCAAGCCTCATGCAGGAGACGCAAGACAATTTGTTTTTTTATATGTAGTACAGGATTATCCATTTAGTGCTTCCAAACCACCGGTCTGGCAAGGCTGTCAACTGTTAAATATGTGTAATCTGAAGTGTTATTTATTTGGTGAAAGGTTTGCCATTTACGAATATGGATAGTTTAACAACCGTAATACGCGTAAAAACATTCATAACGTACTACAAAGGTGGTGATTCAAACGTGGACACTTTGTGGGCATTATGGGTTTATTATGGTCGTCATAATTAAGAAATTTGAAGAGACTGAAATGTACGCACTGCCGAAAATATCGCTTCTGTTAGTGAAAGTGCTGCGGATAAGCCGATTTTCCATTCAAAGCGATATGGACGTATGATAACCCACTACACAATATGACCGATTTTGGCTTTATTGCATGAGAAGTTTCTAGAAAGCGTAATTTCACATTTTGGCGACATCAGTTGGCCACCAAGATCATGCGATTTGACGCCGTTAGACTTTTTTGTAGAGTTGTGTCAAAGGCCGTGTTTATGGATAATCCCTTAAAACCAACATTCGTCAAGTCATCGCTGACATACCGCCCGAAATGTGCGAAAAAGTGGTCGAAAACTACCTCAAAAGGACCCACTGCTGCGACCAATCCAGAGGCGGTCATTTAAATTAAAAAGTATTTCGTACATAATGGCAAGGACCAAGGATTATAATGAAATAAAAGTTTCATCGAAATCATAGCTTTATATGTGTTGTATTTAACTTTACTTTTGAAACCGAAAAATGGATAGTAATAAAAGCAAGCAAGTCAATCCAGATTGTTTTATCACTTCAGGAAAATGCTTTTTAGCATTGCTTACTTTAACAATTTGTCATTTGTTTGCGGTATTTTTAGCAACTCCGACACTCAAAGTGTAGTTAGGAAAGAAATGTATTGTATTCGTATGAGGCCTCGGATGTGGTAAATAATAATTATTAGATATTTAATTATTTAATATTTGTGTAGTGAAATTAAAGAGAACTATTTCCAAAGTCACTTGATTTTCATCACCACTAAACGAGCATTCTTAATCGCGCCCCAAACACAAAGTTCTTTATCACTTTAGAAGTCATTTAAAATTCTTTCAGGAAATATTATATTCTGAACACTGTGTATTAAATGACGAATATATTGTTTAGAAATCATAAAAGCAATATAAATTCTGTTGAATGTATCACTGTAACACCTGCAAATCCTCAGAGAGTGATTCCAAAAACTCATACAGTTTGTAAAAAAAGTGTTTTCAACACTATGAAAAATTAAAAGCTTTAAGAGGAACTCTTATTTTTATGTAAAGTAAATAACTTTTTTCATCAGTTGTTTTTTTATTTATGTAAATAAAGATATTTTTAAATATTTTACATAAAAAAAAAACAAGATTAATTTCAAAGTTTCAGTAATAATTATAAATTAAAAAAATTATTCAGGTTTCATGGTTTAAAATAAATGTTTTCAAAACTACTTTAAATTTAGAAAAATGCTTTCTGAATATGTGAAAAAAAAACTTTTTGGCTGCTAATACTTCGTGTGCCTTCCTTTAGCATCAATTACTGATTGCAAGCGTCTACCATTGAATGGATCAGTTTTGGTATATCATATTAGCCTGGTATTTTGGCCCATTCTTCTTCAAGAAATGTTATTAACTGTTGTTTGTTTTTTGTAGACCTTTTTCCGACTTTTTTCCTAAGGTGGACCCACAAATTTTCTATTGGGTTTAAATCAGGGCTTTGTGCTGGAGTATCAATTACTTTTCTGCAATTATACAATAGCCAGGATCTACACGTATACGATTTATGTTTTGGGTCATTATCTTGGTATAATTTATATTTTAACCTTTCGGGATTTCCTGGGTCTATAAAATCGAATTTTCGTGCACTGGCGTTCAATTCATTTTTTAAAATATTCAAGTAGACTTCCTTCGTCATTATTTCATCCAAAATTCTTATTTCGCCAACACCTTTGCTTGAAATACAACCCCACACCATAACAGATAATTTTCCGAACTTCACAGTAGGTATTATATTTTTATTTTCTAAGGCCATCAGAGGTTTCCGCCAAACTTTTTGTGGTCCATCGTGGTAATAAAGCATCACCTTTGTCTCGTCGCAAAAAATAACATAATCCCAGTGCTCCGGAGGAAAAGAAATGTGCTCAATGCAAATTTTTATCTTTTTTCAATGTTTACCGCGGAAAGCGCAGGTTTTTTTTCCTGGCAACTCTTGAAAAGTATTGATGGTTTTGCAGCATGTTTCGAATGGTTTGATGAGAGAATTCCTCTAGTGCTGGAAAGTGGATTTTCATCAATAGTTTTCAAAATTTTACGCTCAATGCGCCGCGTGACTTTTCTTGGTCTGCGTGGTGTTTGTTTCGGCTCAAGCCTACCCTCCTTTTCATCACGGTTAATAACATTATATACCGTCCTTAAGTTGAGGGAGAACATTTCAGCAATTTCTTTGTGAGATTTTCCTTTGTAATAATTGTAATACACTAGCTGTGTAATATTTTTGTCGAGTCGTTTTCCTGGCATTGTATTTATTTAATTCCGTGATCATTAGTTGTTTGTACGCGCTCAATTTTATGAATAAACACTACCAACTGTACTTAGCATACTCAAAACTTCATTTCTTTGTAAGTAAAGTGCAAAAAACTAACGGTTCTTCTTTTCTTTGTTTTTTTTTTTTTTTTTTTTTTTTTTTTTTTTTTTTTTTTTTTTTTTTGAAAACACCTTTTTTACACCACTTAAAGCAGGTAGATTTGTTTGTAGCGTTGTTGTTGTAAGTGTGCATGTATTTTTATTGCAGTTTCGGCACCGTCTTGTCGACAACAGACAAAAAAACAGTTACATAAAAAAACAACAAACTAATAATATGCTTTTTTGTTGTTTTTCTTCATTGAAGTTGAAATTCCTAAAAAATTTTTGACTTGAAAAGACTTTTTTTGCAAACTGTATGTAGTTAATGGGACGGAAAGGGGGCACATAGCATACCATTACCCAAACCAAACGGCTGAAGCTGGAATTATGAAGTTAGGTGTATGCACTCACATATCAGTGTAGGCAAGATATAAGAAGAGATATGTGAAAATTCAAAGAACTAGGAAATGAGACATTAAATTAATAAGAACAAAAATGATACCACTTTGTACAACAAAAAACTAAAGTTGAAATCACGTTAACTTTCTTACAAATAAATAGATTTTTCGAAATTCATGCTTTTAGGCTATATACGGATATACATTGTTCATAACAAATGACTGAAGCTGTAATCATGAAATTATATTCGTATCAAGTCAAATGCTGTTGGGACTGATTCAATTTTATTAAAGTAATTTTACCATCTGTAGCTATATTCTTTATTTGATTAGTATGATTATAATGACTTGTCAAAAATTTTTCCATGAGCAAATTGTCTCGTGGAATGTTTTTCTCGTGAAAAGAACATATTGTTAGGTATTCAACCGGGCAAATAAGAGACAAAAAAAGTCGCACATCTTTGATGAGTGAGACAAAATCATGGAAATTGCAATAGTAAATAAACTGTAGAAGAAAAATGTAGATTCAGTTACAGTTTGGAAAGTATTTGCTAGACTTGTCAACAACTCGACCAATCGAAGTGTTCGTGGACCAGCGATCATCCTAACGATCTTTCATGCGATGTCTGCATGAGCAATTTTCTCTAACTTGGCCAATTATATCCAATTTCGAACTTAAACCACCTATGAATTTTATATATAATAATGCCAAACTCCCTAACTCAAGCGGCGCAAACTCTACGACACTTAGGCGGACAGACGATATTTTTAGTCTTTAGAAACGGAAAAGAAATAATTAAAAGTTCCATGATGAACGCATACGTTTTACTATATCCAATTACGATAGCAAACGTGTTAATTCAAACATTCATAAAAAAGTGTTTGTTTCTTATTTTCTTCATGTTTTGAAAATATAAAATGGTTTCCTAAAACATTTAAGCTAAATACCTTATTATATGAAGTTTCTTGTTACTCACTCACGCATTGGCCACATAACACGTCCTTTACTGTCTTAACTTTCTTTATTGTGTCTATGCTTACTCACAAGAAAATTTGTATTTCTATATGATTGGATTGGACATATTCGTTTGCCATACAAATGGCACTTTTCCAAAACAAGTTATTATAATAGCTTGCATGACAAAACATTTTCCACTGTGGCTACCACGTTTAACTGCCATGACAATGTGCAGCAGAATAGTAAAACCAGCGGACAAATACTCGGAATTGTTATGCTTTTGCCTTCTTTCAATAGATTCAAGCCAAACATATCCAGTCAGCACATCCTTTCTCATCACAAAATTCTCAAAAATCTGCTGATCCCTATGGTCTAATCTGAAATATTCTTTTTATGATGATATATATAAGATATTTTTAATCCAAAGATAATGGTGGGCTGCCACACAATTCTCGGGCTTGCAAAGGGGACCCAATCATATTATTGAATTATGCTTACCTACGATGTTGGACCCTGCTTGCTGCAAAAGTTGTGGCTTTTGATAAATATTTCTTTCTAACTGTCGCTGCCGTTCGATTTGCAATTTACGGCGATTCTGGTATGATTTTGATTGCAAATTGAGTGTGTTGGGTGGATTAGGTCTGCTGTTTGATTTTGTATTCGCATCTAATTGTCGGTGATGATGATGTAAAAATTGTTCTTGCTGTTGTAGCTGTAGTTGAAGTTGTCGGTGTTTCGTCGAGTTGTGAATTTCTTCCTCTGATTCAGAATCTGACATAGCCTGATTCAGCGGAGCATATATGCCCTGATGTTGCGGCGTTTCCATTGAGAGCATTGTAACTGTGGCAAGTTAAATGATCAAATTGTTAATTAAGAGTCCTCCGCAAGGAGAAAAACTGAGCAATTGTTTACACAATTTTTCAACATACCATAAAATTTTCAAATAAATCGTGTTTCCATAGCAACATCCACATATTTTTCTTATTTAGGGCATAAAGTTGGTATATGTTAAACTAGATTTTTTAATTCCTTATTACCTTGTGTATATTTTCCGCAAAAGAATACCCGAACGGAAATGTATGACAGTAAATTAATGTTCGCCAGTGTTGCCGGTCTCAGAAATAAACTGAGCAAAACGCTAAAGATAAACGCTACGGTAGACTTCATCACATTTGTCAAACATGAGCATAACATTTTTTTTGTATAAAAATTTAGGCAAATTGATGGGTTAA
This sequence comes from Philornis downsi, assembly GCA_019455685.1. Lineage (NCBI taxonomy): Eukaryota > Metazoa > Arthropoda > Insecta > Diptera > Muscidae > Philornis > Philornis downsi. The sequence goes on along the minus strand of JAHXMU010000655.1, from coordinate 83,954 downwards.
ATCTGTCTAACCTATTAAATACATGAAGAATATTTTTACTATGAAAATTTGATTTAAAAACCTGCAATAAATGTTTATGAATGCGGTCCTAAGAAAATATTATTTATTAAGCTTATTTACATTGTTATTCAATTTTTGTATTTTATTGTTTACTAATTACGAAATAATGGATACAAATTATTTATATCTGAATATCATTTTAAACATCGTTAATGGAAGAAAACGCACAACAGAGTTCTAAGCCGGACATTAGAACAGGCGAAATGTTGCCGCCCACTTAAATTTTTTTGTTTAAAATGAAAAACAGATTATTACCAAAATATCTTCAAGATCAACTGGTATATATTTCGGGTATATAACCTTATGACTTAAGGAATGCTGGCGACTTTAGATTAAACTTTAGTACAACGAATTTCCATCAAAATGTTTTATTGTGTAATGGAGTTAAATTATATAATCAAATTCCACATGAAATTAAATTTGAAAGTAATTTGTTTGCCTTTAAACGAAAGATTATAGCATATGATAAAAAATCAATTAATGTAATATTTGAATTTTTTTTAATAGCCCAATGGCTAAATAAATAAAATAAAAAAACTTGTTTTGCAACCACCTCAACACTACCGATTTTATCGGCCTAAATCAGCTAGAACTGTCACGATTTTATCGGAAAAATCGGCTCCAAGTGAAGACGACTATATGGAAACCGGCGATTTTTTACTTGTCTCATCATAGACAAGCGTCTTTTTATTAACACTTTACATACAAAAACTTATCTTGAAAGACACATTTTACAAACATTATTATTGTTAAATAAGTGTAAATTTGTTCCTCGTGCACTTCGAGAAGTGTACTCATAAGAAATTTGTATATTACAAATATTTCCAGAAGCACTTTCCGTACATAAATTTATCAAGAGAAATAGGAATGTCATAACACCAATACAATACAACACCGACACTAATGTCATATAACACTAAATCTTATTAAAAAATTAATGTATTGTAATACAATAGCTTCGTAAATTTGTTCATAATACCGCTTGTGCGTATTTTTTGTTTACTGGTTTTGTTGTCTACATATTCCTAAAACAGATGATATGCAGGTAGCTTTTACATGTGCTAAACGAAGCAAAATAAATGTAACGCCTCGTTCACATCACCAAAAATTTCATAACATCGTACAAATTTTCTGAGCAAAATAATTGTTTTACATTTTTCCAGATTTCGTGATAATTTTATAGTATTGTATTTTTTTAGAATTGAAGTTGAAGTAGGATCTACTTTTGAGCAAGGGTTGGGTTAAATTTTTGTACAAGAATTAAAATGCCTTCATGCTAAATGCCTTGAGTGAGAAAGGGACGTGAGAAAATTTTTCTATCATTCAAACACTTTATTAGCGTTCAAAATGAAGCACTGTATGCTGCGTTTGATAACTTTATATGTTTATTGCAAACAAACACACGCAATTTCATAAACGAGGATTTACATATGTTCGTCTTAAGAAAGAATCCAGCAAGGGTGTGGGAAGCTAAAGAGATGCCGAAATCCACGGCAGTTTAGGATACATTTATCGGTTAAACTTTAACTTTCTTGTGTGAGATATTTTCAAAAAATCATCACTTAACTCTATTACAGCGTTAATTAATACATATATGCATCGTTAGTCATATATTTTAAAAACTAAGCGATTTGAAAAATTAAACGAAATGTTCAAATATTTTCCGTAAATTCTATCACTCATCTACATATTTGGAAAGAAAAATTAAAAATTTTAAAGAAATGTGTCATCTGCAAACATCTCATTTCAAAATAAATTTAAATATTACATTATATTAAAGGTTTAAATTAAAATTTAAACATATTTTATTTTATGTGTTATTTTGATATTTCATAACATAATATTATTTAGAAGGTGTAGAAAATTTTAAAAAGGTTGATTTCAATCGTATATAAGTGAACCTTTGCCTAAGACGGACTTGTTTTTTAATCGCTCCCGCGATAAATCACTCACTTAAATCTTAACATTGAAAACGCCTTACTAATTACGGACATATAGGATATAGGTACAAGGCGTATCTTTGAATCTGGATTGTATCTTTGGATCGACGATTGGCGAATATTGGAGCACAACACAATTTAAATTGCAGCTAATGGCAATATTGTCCGGAATCGACTTTATTTACGTTATTTCCTAGCACAACAACAGTAAACTTTGTTGTTACGCGGGAAGCCAACGGGCTCTGAGAGGTAAGTGAATGACCACTCAAAACTCTGGATATAGGAGGTTGAGCATAAACGGCAGAAGTGCCTATAGAACTGTTATCCCTCAAAAGAGTATCAGAGTGGATCCTAATAGGCGCCACGAAAGTTGGTATTTGATTGCGCGACAAGTAACAAGAGCATCCTCCTGTTCACCGTTCTAAGCACTCAAAGTGAAGCGGAGGCTATTCGTTCCTCACATAAGTCAGTGATAAACAGCTTACACCTACACGGTAACAATAGCGAACAGTTGAATAAAGCGGACGGAATCGCGAGTGTGAGTCAAAACACAGAGCCGCACTCTCCTCTCACTTTGGTGTGTGATACCATAGAACAGCCATAGAACACAGCGACAACGACGCGTTGGGGGAAGCCAACGTAACGAGGGCGGTCAAACAAGGCGGTGACAGAACGGTACAGACGGGCATGGATCGCTACGTCACTATTAAACGCAAAACAAGTCCGGCCAGTGAGAATAGGCGAAAGCAAACTAAAAATGGTATATTTGGTCAGCCAACTGTGGAGGATAGGGCCAGTAACAATAAGTTTGCCATTTTGAGCGTTGATGATGTACCTAGTACATCGGAAAACGCAAGGGCATCGATAGCGAAACCTCCGCTTATTTATTTGCGTGAGGCTACATCACTTTGGTTGCTAATATCGCAAAATTGGTCGAATAGGACATGTTCCACATTGTTTCACTGCGGCGGGGAAACATTTCTGAAACCAAAATTCAGCCATACTATGCTATTAGTTTTAGAAAAATAACGGATTTGTTGGACAAGGATAACAACAACTTCTACACGTACCAACTGAAGAGCAGCAAGGGCCTGATAGTTGTTTTAAAGGGGATTGAAAGCAGTGTTGACCCTAACGAGATTAAGGAAGCTCTTCAGAAACAGGGTTTTGAGGTTCGTTCCGTAACGAACATATTCAATAGGGATGTACGCACGCAGCCAGATGCACGCAAGTTGAAGTAGAACGAAGTGCATCCAATTTACAACTTTAAATACCTGCTTTACATGAAAATATCTGTTGAGGAGCCCATCAAAAGGGGAGGCCCAGTACAAAGCCTGAAATGTCAGGAATACGGTCATACAAAATCTTACTGCAAACTACCCACGGTTTGCATTGTCTGTGGTGACTTACACCTGTCTTCCGAGTGTAAGGTAGTAATTGCGGCGGGAATCACACGGCGAATGACAGAGTATACCCGGTATACAAATCGATTAAAAACGATTGAATGATGGGGTGCAGTTGCTTAGGGGTCCAGAGGGCGTGGACACGACACCGGTACTAACTCAGGAGCCTTCACCAGTGGCACAGGTCAGTTCGGTAAATAAAATTAATTTGTTCTCTGATGTGCTCAGAAAAGGCATTGCACAGACTACCATAATGCAGCCTACCATCTCACAGCCTTCTAATACCCAGGTAAATGGCCTTGAATTAATGATTCACCAGCTCACTCAGACAATGGCAACGTTCATCACTTCCATGCGGTCAATGATCAGTCAATTAGATTTCATGCGCACCCAGAATCAGTTAATCCAGCCTCTTCTTAATAGAAAATAGGTTCCCTTAAGATCTGTATATGTAACGCTAACGGTGTAAGCTAACACAAACTTGCTATATGTGACTAACTTAACCGAGAGAATATTGACATAATGTTACTGTCTGAAACACATTTAACGAACAGATAACGGCACAAATCACCCTGATGGGAGGGCCCACGGGGGCACATGCGTTCTTATTAGATGTCGGCTTAAACACGACACAATGGAATTTTTTACCTCCTAGCGACATCTATTATAATATAGAACCAAAGTGGTCCCCTGACAATATCAGCTTTATTTTCTCCAACGCGATTCATGGTAACAATGGAACAATTTCTACAGTTCTTCAATTTCCTTGGTCACAGATTCTTAGCGTGGGGGTGACTATAATGCAAAACATACGCATTGGGGCTCCCGATTAATCTCCCCTAGGAGTAGGCAATTGTAAAGTCCCAACAAGAACGCAAGATTTAAATGATGCAGCAATTGAATTGTTTCTCTGGCTGTATGACATGTGGCGCCGTCTTGTTGAAACCACATGCCCTCCACATTCATTTCTTCAATTCTAGGCATGAAAAAACTGGTTATCATTTCACGATATCGACACCATTGACTGTTTGCGCTTGACATGCCTCATTTTCATAAAAAAAGGTCCAATGATTCCTCCAGCCCAAAATCCACACCACACTCGAGGATTTTCCTCACGCCAAATTCGACAATTCTTCATATTGACGAAGCCATCAAGATGGAAATGGGCCTCGTCACTGAAGATGATTTTATCAGCAAAATCAGCATTTTCATGTTGTCTCTCCAATACCAATTAACGAACTCCCTTCGCTGTCCTTGGTCAGCTGGCTTCAGTTCCTGAGTCAATTGAACTTTGTATGCATGAAGATACAAATCTGTCGTCAAAATTCGTTGCATAGTGGATTTGGAGACAACAATTTGCTGAGCTCGGTGTCGAATTGATAGATGGTGGATGGAGTTTGAGCGACATCATCACGTACAGCTGCGACATTTTCGGTCGATCGACTTGATCGAATGCGCGTTGTTGTCTTTACATCACTAACAGACCCAGTTTTAGCAAATTTATCCATTAACTCTTTACAGTTGACTCTTTTGGAGCATTATTGTGACCCAAAATTGATCGCAATTTGCGAACTGCAGCCGCAAAACTTTCACTATTTTGGTAAAACAATTTCAGAATCAGAATGCGTTGTTCATTCGTGTAGCGCTCCATTTTTATTAACCTCGTACCTTCTACTAGCAAGCAATAACAATTGTTCAAATGTCAAACAATGACACTTCGAATGGCGCCAAATTTGAATCTTGCGTTCTTATTGGAACACCCTTTACAAATGCTTAATGTTACGGAATGAAAAATTCATCTCGCCTGGACAACCAACCTACCTACCTAAATTACCGGATCTAATAGATTTTTATATTTCAAGAGGTTTGAATAGAACGAGGATATCAGCCGAAACTAGCTTAGAATTATCATCTGATTATTCTCCAGTTATTATATCTTTGTTCGAAACCTCTTTCGTACAAGAAATATATAAGTAGTCACATCAACGTGAACTGTTATCTCGAAAATGAGGCGGACATCGATAATACACTTTTAGAATTCTGCACCACTCTGAAGGAAGCACCCTACCACTCCACGCCTCCTGAGGCGCCAACGAGGAAACGGGTATACACAAATTCGGAAATAGAGGACTTAATATCAAACAAAAGAAGATGTAGAAGAGAATGGCAGGAAAGAAGATCGCCAAACATGAAACTTAGACTGGGGGCCAAATGAACAATTTTGTTCCCCGTGATGACCGTAACACCGTAAAAACCGCCTTGGTCAACTTACACACAGATGCAAACGAGATATAGACATATAAAAGAATCTTAGTCCGAATAAGACGCTAGGCATCGACTTAAGTGCACCGAAAATGCTCTTAGAATTTCCCTTTATTGCATTAGAGCATCTGGTGAAAATATATTAATATTACTGGCATAGGATATTTCCCACAAGCGTGGAAAAATTCGGTCATCACTATGATATTGAAATCGGGGAAAGATGAAACTTTACCTTTCTCCTATAGACCAATAAGCCTGCTTTCGAGTATTTCCAAGCTAAAATCGTTCTGCTCAAGATCAAACCTTTTCTCTCATTGAATAATATAATTCCCGATCACCAATTTGGATTTAGGGAAGGGCACAACACAATAGAACAGATTAATCGCTTGACTAGCACAATAAGGCATTCATTTCAACGCAGGAAATATTGCTGTGCCGTATTTCTAGACGTTGCTCAAGCCTTCGATAAAGTTTGGCATGATTGTCTAATGTTAAAAATTAGAAAGCGTCTGCCGGGAAATATGCACACACTTCTCCAATCATACCTGCCCTATATTGGCAGGCGTTCCTCAAAGGTGTGTCCTTGACCCTTTATTATATCTTATCTTTACAAGTGATATTCTGGTTGACCCTAGAATCCTCACATCAACTTTCGCAGACGATACTGCAATAATGTGCTGTCGCAAAGACCATTGACTGGCTTATTGACTGGGGAATAAGAATAAACGAAAGTAAATGTAGACAAGTAACATTTACACGAAACCTCAACACGTGCCCAACTCTCAGGCTCAGTTATATCGTCAATCCTCAGAGCTTAGACGTTATCTACCTAGGCGTCCATATACATATAGACAGAAGACTAACCTGGAAAAGGCACATCGAGGCTAAAAAGACGCAGATGAACTTGAAAATTAGGGAACATCACTGGCTGCTTAATAAACACTCTGGACTTAGCCTAAACTGTAAGGTGTTGATCTACACGGGAATAATTAAACCCATATGGTATTACGGTGCTCAACTCTGGGGCAGAGCCAGCCTTAGCAACGTGGATAAAATCCAAAGGATACAATCAAAGATGTTACGAGACATTACAGGAGCTCCTTGGTACATGAGAAACTGTAATATACATAGGGACTTGAATATACCATACGATATGTGAAAGAGGAAATGGAAAAGATCAAAGCAAAACATATGACCAGAATAGAATATCACCCCAATGTGAGCTGGCGGTCCCATAAAATTGAAATAGAACATGACCCCTTCCGAAAATGCATTGTCTTCTAATATCTCAACACCGCAATGCTCCGACATAATCCACCTGAGGTTAACATCGTCACGGGAACTGTTGCCTTGGCCTCATCATTCACATAGCTCGCTTTGTGGTCAGGTCAATTCATTTTTCGTGCTTTTGAACCTCCTACCACGTGTTCGGGACTTGGCCCCATCACTCACATTACGAAGAGTAACACATGAGTCTGCGGCATTACGCCTGGATACTCTCCGCTCAAGTATTCTGGGCCTTGGCCTCTTTTCTCACGAAATTTAAATTTATGACGAGGGACATATGCGTAACTCAAACCCCCCGGGTTAATAAAACTGTGAGATCATTTGTACGAACATTGCGCTAAACTACACCATTAGAGCTGCTAACTCAGAAGCTGCCGTGAGCTTTTGTATATCAAACTAATCCCTGCCGATCTCAGAGGACCATATAAACAAAAAAGTATACAGCTAAAAAAAAAAACAAAGCGAGAAAGATACATACTCGTCGACAATTAGATCTAAGATTCAACTACTTATTGTTAGGCTCACTACGTGAGCGATCCAATAAAAGAAATAAAATAGAAAAAATCGTAATTTAAATTGATATTTATTGTTTTTATAATATTCTACAGAAACGAAATATTGCTACATCAAAATATTGCTATAAAATAGAGCATTGTTTATTTTCTGTTTCAAATTGGCACTTCATTTCATTTATTCATACATATGTAGTGATGCAAAAAAGCCAGAAAGGCACATTGTAAACCATTACAATTAATTAAGAGTCTATCTATTTTTATAATACGTATTATGATAACTTACTATACATAACATACTATACGTACATATTAATTTGTCATTCTAAATATCTGCCAACTTTCTGAAATAAGATTAAATCTGTGAGAGAAATCTGTTAGTGTGCCAACCGCTTTACAAATCAATTATCCTCAACAACGAACTGCTCTGCTGACAATGACTCTATTTACCTGTCAAACAAAAACAAGTTAATTTTGAAAAAAAAAAAACTTGACTGGCGTAACAGCGCTACCTAAATACGAATTTGTGGTCGGTGCAAACCATATTCATTCTCCCACACTGTCAGTTTTATTTTTTTTTTTTTATTTTTAACCCGTTAATTTAGGCAATTGTATATGAATTTCATATAATCAAAACATCACTAACCAGAGACTAGATCGTTCTTACGTAGCACCATAAACAAAACAAGAGAAAAATGTATAAACATCATATCATTGTTTTCGCCATACGTTAAAATGAAAACAAATACGTTGCATAATTTAAAATAAAACAGCACTAATAACAATAATGCCATTTCAATTTGACTCTAAAATTTGAGTGGCAATTTTTATCTGAAGAGTATTGTTTGCGCCATCAGTACTCAATTATCTGCGTAATTTTCTCGATATTCTCGCAAAGACAAGAATTCACACAGATAAATTATTTGGATGGGAAAACTTCCGCCAGAGAAATACGTGAATAATCGGAAGATACGATGCCGTTGCTGCTCTCAAACCACTAAATTTAAATAGAATTTGCTCTTGAAGCACATTGTTGCCATTCATTTGCAAGAACATGGATAAAAACATGAAATATATGAGAATGTGTTTGAGTCGCTCTCTGCCAGTCGGTGTGAGATGATGGGTTAGCAGAAAGTGGAATATGCTGCAACTGTATTTGGAATTGCGTGTTATATGTTATATTGACGTAATTTTTTAACATATTTGGAAATTGGAAACTCTCTTAACTAGGTCGCACTCCTCAAGGACATTGTTGTTATTTGAAAAGCAATGTTAGCAAAAAGTATAAGTTTAATTCAAAATTTGAGCTAACATTTTTATCCGGGCTTAAGTGCACTTAGTTTAGAGAGAATTGCTTCATCTGTATGTTCTTCATTGTCTATGGTCCTTGTTCTGCTCTGGAACCGAAGTTGAGCTGATTAGAGAGCCAAGAGAGTAAGATGATGTGGTTGTTTTTGTAACTCTCTTTGCTCAATAACTCCATAACTTTACATATTTTGGTTACTATTTTTGTGTATTATAGTAAGTTGATCAATATTGTATTAATATCATTACATAAAATATGCTAAACTATTAAAGTTCCACATTAGGAAAGAAGACAAAATTAACTGTTGAATGAACGTCGGAAACATGCGAAATTCACTCCAGGGCGAAATAATTTATCTATAAGTATCCATTGTGTTTGTTCGTTTGTCTATGCATAGAGCCACTTATTCCTCACTTGTTTTATATATTTTCGACGCCTCTGCGAACCTTAAACGCACGCCGTCTATTGAGTATTTTCCACGAACACCGGTATTTGACACAAACAGTGAGCGGTGATATACATACATAGATTTTCTTTTTGGGCTCTTGGCGAAACGGCGAAAGATTTTGGTTTCGGCGAAAGTTCTCAAGTTTTTCTTTCTTGTTGGCGCTTTTGTTAGAATTTGTGAAAATTAACAAATTAAAGAGAAAAAGGATGGTTCGCGGTGGTATACGTGGAGGTCGTCCTATGCGCGGTCCAATTAGGCCACCATTTAAGAAAACGTTTGTGCCCAGACATCCTTTCGACCTGACATTAGCTGAAGTCGTATTCCCAAAAGTATCGCCGATTGTGGATGATGCTGCACTCACTGCGGTAAGGTGACATCCAGTATATGCATGCCCAATAGCCTAAGTAACGCATCCATTACAGGCTTTGTTGAAACGGAATCAAGATTTGAGCCCTTCTCCGGCCGAACAAACCTCTGTGGGCAACTTGGTCTCCAAAGTACAAGCTGTCTTGGACAATCTGATTGTTGCTCCAGGAGATTTTGATAAATGTGTACGTAAAATAGTCTGAAATGTTGTGAGTGTTATATATGTTATACGTCCATGTGTTTGTGTTTAGCAACTGGAGGAAGTTCGGCAAGTTGGATCTTTCAAGAAGGGTACCATGTTGACGGGTAACAATGTTGCGGATATTGTGGTTATACTCAAGTCGGTACCCACTAAAGAAGCATGTGAGGAATTGGGCAAAAAAGTCGAAAATGATCTAAAGAATTCCATGAAAACCGAAGTTTTAACCAAGGCTGATAAAATTATTACCACACATCATGATCGCGGCTTTGAAGTTTTCAATTCGCAGGCAAAAGTTCGGATACTTATTACAACCATTCCACAAAATATGAGGAAAAACGAGGTCAACATGTTTCCCGAGGCAAAGATTATGCATGGACATTTGGCTGCCATCAGACATACACGGTGGTTCGAAGAGAACGCGCACCATTCCTCAATTAAGGTCCTCATACGCATCCTTAAAGATCTCACCAAACGTTTTGACGCATTTTCTCCCCTTTCGCCATGGATGCTGGATCTGATGGCGCACTTGACTATAATGAACAACCCATCCCGTCAGGCACTGCCAATCAATCTCGCTTTCAGACGCGTTTTCCAACTTTTATCTGCTGGACTTTTCTTGCCCGGCTCTGCTGGTATTACCGATCCTTGCGAACCGGGGCACAATCGCGTGCATACCGCGATGACCTTAGAAGAGCAAGATTCTTGCTGCATGACGGCGCAAACGCTGTTACGTGTTTTGGCTCATGGTGGCTACAAACAAATATTGGGCATTGAAGGAAATTCAAATATTGTGAAGGAAATGTCAGTGTGGAATGGTGTTGTTGTCTCTCCATTGGAGCGCGTTTATGAAAAACCGGCGGATAAAAAAGAGGGGGATGGCGACGAGGATATGGAGACAGTTGAAAATGACAATGTCATGGATGAGGATTCCGGAGAACCATGAATTTATGTTTCGTATTTTTTAATCTCTAATGATATTTTTCATTATCTCTAAATAAAGTCCATATCTGGAATACGGGACCTAAACACCTCATCGTTGCAAATAGACCTGGGCCATAATTAGCGCAACATTCCAATTTACAACCCAAACACCAAAAATCAAGGTAAAATTGGGGCCTAAAAACCAAAATATTTAACATTTTTGATCCAAATATGGGCACCCAATTTTTATTTTTTTGGGTAAAAAAATTATATCATTGCTCAATTCGCATATTTTTGGTTTTAACTTGAGGTATATAACAAAAAACATCGGGCTATAAGTTTTATATTGGTTATAATTTTTTTTTATTTGGCTACGAAAGTATAGTTTTTAAACGGTATGGCGAAGTATGTATAACCAACATGCCACTATCGGTCGTGCACGTAAATACCCCTAGCTTAACATCAATTTTAAACAGGTAATACTTTTGCCGAAAATCATTTTGTTGAATGCAACCAATAATTCAAAATTTTATTATATTGGCTGGCGTTTATACAATACACATACGTATACAGTGGTAGGCGTTCGAAGTGTTACCAACTTCACGCTGCAGTAGCACTCGAAACAGCTAATGACAGCGCGCTCATTTCTTTTTTATATAAACACCAGTCTGTTATGTTGTTTACAAGAATACGGAAGTATGTCGTTTTATGTCGCAGTTCAAAAAGGTTATCGAAATAAAATTCAAACGCTACAGTGTTAGTTATTGCTCTGTATTCGGGTGGAAAATCATAGCCAGCCATTGTTAATGTGATAAGACATTTACTTGTGAACAAAATGTTTTCGTGTTGGAGGTGGACCTTCAAAAACCATCAACTTAGCTAGAAATGTTTCGAATCGTAAATTTTAATACTGCCAATACGTTTAATACTTGGCCACTGCTTGAAAATTTAATATCTTCTGATGCAAAAATGCCTACGGTTCAGTAATATATAATTAAGCAAAACGATCGTGTTTATTTAGAATGCAAATCAAAACTAGCGGATTGATCTGCGAAAGTAAGCGCCTGCACCAGCAATAGATTTGGAACAGAGGGTAAAGATAAATCAACAAATCTACAGCAAACAACTCGGTAGAGAATTTTTGACGTTTCAACAATGCTCGGCGCCAACCCGTTTACGGGGAAAAGTTTCTAGCTTAATTTCTTCACACCCATGGCACCATATTCACTGGACTTTAACTCAATGGTTGTTTCATATGGTCCATTCTGGAGGACAAAATATCAACCAAAGAATAAGAGACGGACAAAGATTGGGACAAAATACTATCAGACTACATTCGTCCACCTTTTTGAAGTTTCTTTGACAGACTCAATGCTATTATCGAAAGATACCGAATTTCGTATTTCGATACGATATACTGAAGCATCATATCTGGCAAAATTATAGCATAAATGGTTCGAGCGCAAAAATGTTTTTTTTAATGAAAATGTTATTGAAAAAAGGATTATTGCTATTGGATTTTGCTCTGATAAAATTTTTAGTGAAAAAAAAAAACATCAATAAGTTACACTCTTTAGTTAGTAAGAAATTACAATTTCCACATTTTTAAGAAAGGCGATTTTCTTCAACTTTTTGTACAAAGCAAAAATACTTAGACAAAATGTACAAAGTTTTAACATTTTTCTTTCACAAATTTTATTTTGTTTCAGAAATGTTTTATTCTTGAAATTTAAGAAGTTTGTACTTAATCCTTCACTTTTATTCAATTAATCAAAAAAAAAAAAAAAAAATTGGAGTTTTATTTTTTAAAAATTTGAATAATCAAGCTGTTAATTGTTAATTAATGTTTTATATCCACCTTTTAGATAGAATTGTATCTTTCTCTCCTAAAATTCCCTATCTTTGCTTGATTTTCCTCTTCTAAGTCCTCCCTTTCCATTCTTCTCATTGTCCAAAATTCCCTTGCCATTTTAGTTTTTACATTTTAAGCTTACTGAAAGCGAAGGATTTCCCATAAACTACCCCCGTCTCGTGAATTTGTTTTCATGTCGTTTAAAAGTGTTAAATTATTCCGGAAGCCTAAAGAAGAATTCACAGCCGCACCGAAGAATGTTTTGAATCAGAATAAAGTCATCTTCAATGCGGTTAAAAACTGGGTTCAAATAGAATTTTTTTTGCGGCTACAGAAGGCTCCAACTTTGGCTTAGTTTTCAATTGTTTAGTTTAGTTTGACGACGGCGACTTACATTCCAAAACTATTTACTCCACTGCGCTTATCACTTTTATACCCCCACCGGAAGGAATAAAAAAAATAAAATAAACTTGATTCGACAAAAATTGTACTGCCTTGGTTGTGAAGTACTATGTATTGAATTGAAATTGAAATGCGTTTCGTGATATTTTAAGTTGATTGTCCCCCATTTTTTATACACTAAGCAGATAATTACTAAGCATTTGCTTTCGTGACCTTCCCATGCAAATGACCGATTTATAACATATGTTCTTAGGTTCATATCTTACATCTTATATCAAGCGTTTCGTAAACTTTTAAATTGGGAATGACAATGGATTGCGTTGTTACACTTCTGGAACTTTCCATGCAGTTGTAAGATTTCCGAAATTCGATTCTTCTGTAATCTAATTATAAAATCTAATCTTATAAAAGTTTCCCCATTTAACCCATGCATTTTTAGCTACATATCTTTATTCAATTGCTCTAAATTAGATATAATTTAAGAAACATCAAGCACTTAGTAAATGATCCTTAGGGTACCTCCGGCACAAATTGGCCGAAACATCAATGGTTCTTAACATCGAAACGGAAGGTTTCGGTAAATAAATTTTGTTTATTTTATTGTCTGTTAATTCAGAGAGATTTTTGATAAGAACCGATCAATTCTCCACGTCCCTTTTGGAATTCAAACTGATTCTAACTCTTAAATATAATAACAGCATCTGGTTGCACCCAGTTTATGCAATAAGCTGCTTTTCCTTTTATACCCCGAGAGATTGACTCGTAAGAAGGGGAATTAACCTACGATTAAATAAAAATTAAATTCGAAATGGACCACGTCAGTTTATATTTCAGTATAGCTCCCGTAAAAATACTTGGAAATTTATGATCTGGAAAGTGATAGATGGACACCATACCTTCAAATTTAACTACATTATTTATAATGATAATGGTCAATATTAGAGCACTTTATAATTCATAAGAATGATCCTTTGAATTACTAAGATGCTCCCACAAAATGGGCATATCAATTTCAATATCTGTTATTAACTGCGACCCAATGACGTTGTCGATGTTTTCGGCTGATATTCCGATAGGTTCACTTACTTTAACCCACATATCGGAAGCCCGAATTGTATGTCCAGCATTTAAGGATTTTGCTGCTACCAACGACTTTCCTAACTTAGTACGGCATTTCATTTCACAGGACATCACGTATCTCTCCTCACTGCAGTGCTGTATTGCGTTTGCTATCGATGATGATCCACCAAATATTGTCATAACATCCGAATATGATAAAACTTGATCTGCTTTCATATGAGATAGCAAATCTCTTGAGTCGATGATAAGCTGACCCATTTCATTGGGCTCTAACGAGCATTGATGGTCAGAACCCTTTTGACTTTTATTCAATGTGAAATGTCTTTCTATAATTCGTGCACCCAGCAAGATTGCTGCTTCCGATATTTCTATTCCCAGCTCATGGCCCGAGTAGCCGATCACAATGTGCGGATACTTCTGCTTTAGCCAACGTATTCTTTGCAACTGGCAATCCTCCGGATCCGTTGGATATGAGGATACACAATGCATTAGAGCATAATTCGACTTGAGAGCATTGCTCATTATGTTTACAATTCGTTCTATGGTTGCCGACGTCTGCATTCCCGTTGAGATAACCAAAGGCCTTTTAAGATGCGCGGCTTTTTCTAGTAGCGGGAAGTTGTTTGCATCTCCCGAACCAATTTTTATGAATGGTACATTCAAATTGTCCAATTGATCTAATGACAACTAAAAATAAAATATTTAATTTTGTATGCAATGTGTAAAATTGCATTTTTACTTCATCCATGGCAGACGCTGTAAAATCAATTGCATTCTTTGCGCAAAAGTCTTGCAGCTCTTTATACTGGGAAATGGAAAATTCAAGGTACATTTTGTGTTCTCCATATGTCTTTCCCCAGGAGTTGATGCCGTCATATTTACGACCAAGTGCCGATTCAGTGAATTTTGATTTCAGACAAGACTTTTGAAATTTAACACAATTCCAACCACACTTCTGCAAAAAAAAAGAATATATATATATCATATACGTTACTGAGTATGTTGTTATAATAAAACGATGAGCAATAATTTTATTCTACCATTTTAGAGTTGTTAATGGATTGAAATTAATAAAAGTCGTATATCAATGGATAGCTCTTGCCCCAAAGAATTGGATTTTTTTTGTTTTATTTGATGCATTATAAAAGTTTAAGTATTAAAAATTAAATTAAGTAAATGAAGAAAAATGGAGCGTCGTACAGTGGTGTATTTTCTTATAAGCTGCAGCATTAATTAGAAGGAAATAAGACAGGGCTGCGTATGCATTATTTGAATGGTAAAGCTAAAACAAATGTGAAAAGTTTGTTTTTTTTCTCCCACGTCCACGCCTATCTTTCATGCAGCACGAACAAAAAACGCCATATTCCTCACGTAGGCGCAAAAAAGTGAATGCCAACGGTGCATATTGCTTATTTGTACGTGCCCAAGTTAAACCAGGCAGAATATGCCACTCTCAAAGCCCTTATAAGAATTTCAAATGTTTACAATTCTTGAAGTCATTACAATTTTCGTAATTTAGGTGCAATTACAACTTCAAATTTGTTATATATTCAAAGCTTAACGACTCATCGTTGTTCTTCTTCTATGCCGCACGTAGATAATAACGCCGAACGCTTCCATCTTCTGCGCCTCTTCTGCAGTTAGTTAGTTTCGGTAGTACTTCAAAAGCGTGGTCCTCCCAACAGAGCTTTAGTCACCCTCTTCTCCACCGTCCATTGAGTTTATCATTGAATTGCTTGTGTTAGCCCGTAGTAACATACTCTCCTCTTCATCTCCATGCTGACGTCATTCGTTTTGTTCACAGCAAATCCTAGGTAGTTGAATTCATCCATCACTCTAAAATTACAGTTGCCAACGTTCACACAACGTCCCAAGCGAGCACACTCTTTGTCCGTAGAGACAAATAACTTCGTCGAAAGTTGCAGTAACTTCTCGTAGTTTTCTGTCAATGTATATATCGTCCACATACGCGAGTAGCATATAGCTTTTGTTAAAAATGGTACCAGTAGTGTTAACTACAGCTTTACTCATAATCATATCCAACAGTATGTTGAAAAGGTCGCACGATAGGCTGTCGCCCTGTGTTAACTACAGCTTTACTCATAATCATCTCCAACAGTATGTTGAAGAGGTCGCACGATAGGCTGTCGCCCTGTCTAAATCCTCATTTGGTGTAAAGAAGGCTCGCTAAGATTTTTGCCTATCTTTACTTAAGACTTCGAATCAGTCAGCGTAATTCTGCAAAAACGTATGTATGTGTTTTTGCCGCATCGGACTGTCGGAAGTATCCTTCTAACCGACGAAATTTTAAGATCTGATACACATTGTTTATCAGCAAATCGCTACCAGTAGGTCAACCACACCCGCAACTTTGTTTTTAGGCCGTAATCATGCTATTCTGATCTCGTTTGGCTCGTAGCTCATGCCATCATCGGTAATTGGAGTGATTTCTTCACCCCAAGTTCCATCCGGAGCTCTATTCATATTCGCAACAAGCTCTGTGTATCTGCGAACAGATTTTCGTCGCTGCACTTACTGGAGGGAACCCTTTCCATACCCTTTACTTTTGATCTTTTGCTAAAATTTTCGGCCTTCAGATTCCATAAAATGCGTCTAGTTTTCTTTGTACTTAGTTCCGCGTATGTTTTTCGGTCTGCTCAGGCTCATGCGTACCTTAGCTAAAACCAGGTGGTGATCCGATCACACGCACGTCCATGGCAATAGAAACATGCCTTCCATCTATTACCGCATAATCAATTTAATTCTTAGTGTTATGAACAGGAGATTGCCGGATGGCTTTATGCGGAACGAAACCAGTCTGTATTCGTTACCGGAGATGTTGCTGTGCAGACTGAATTTTCCGGCTATTGGAATTAGAAACTCTTCCCTTCCTATCTCGGCATTAATATCTTCCAAAACAATTTTAATATGTCGACCACGGCACTCGTAGGATTTATCTTGTACACAGACCACCGTGATGGCAAAATATTTCGTCTTGATGCGGACAGTGAGAATAGCGGTCACTTATATGGCTAAACCTGGTGACAAGGTATTTAAGTCTCTCTCCTACAAATGCATCCTTGTCTTGCCCATGTCATTTCGTGGATAACACCGATGTCAGCTTTATATTTATCAACGACATCCGCTAGTCGGATAGAGGCAACTTCTCTATGAAGAGTGCGGACATTCTAGGTGCACATCCTTAAATCATTGTTCTTATAATGTTTTCGGGGGTCGTCAACATTTGGGCGGTCCGTTTTATTGTTTTCTTTGGTGTTTTCATGATAATGTTGTTTATGCTGGTATGAGGTGAGTTTCAGTAACAGATGATACCCTCTGGTCTAAGACGCATCGGTGTTAACATGCCATTTAGGTTCCACAACTAGATGCCCTCCCACTTTGGCTACCATCAGACGGATGTTTGATTTCATTACCAGGGAATACTTGCCCGAAGGTCGGAGGTCGTGAGCTGCTTGGGTTCTGGTTGCTCCAAGTGAATAACAATCAGAGAGCCCAAAATAGAAATTTCCCCATTCCACCACAACAACAAGTCAGCTTAGGACACCCAATTAAAAGCAAAATTTATATTCAGTTATGACTGTTGAGCATAAATCAGTTTTATATGCGTAAAATATTTATTGTTTACATAACAATAATATTAATACATAACAAATATATCGTGACATGACAGACGATCAATGTGTCATACGCATTCAATAGACCAAACGTAATTCTGTTATTGTTCATAGCTTTGGAGATATTTTAACCAAACTTCATCTTCATTTGAGCAAAAACACAGAGTGCTACCGTTTGCGTATTTTACAGCCATATACATATATTAATCAGTTGGATAGTTCCTTATAAAATCTAGTCAACAAGGCAAAGATTTCTGTACATAAAAATTATGACTTTGTACTGGTCATAGGTCACTGTGCGTTCCTCCCTTTTCTTCTTCCATGTTGGGCAACACTATAAGACTAACAACAGGATTTCACCGCCGTTGAAGAGCTATAACTAAGATGGAGTAATGGTTTATCTTTCCAATTGTTTTCGTGACGAAAATATAATTCTTCATTTTATTTATTTTTTTTCTTAATTTTTTTTATTTCTATTGTTATTTTTTATTGAACTTGTAGATATGGGAACAAACAAACGATTAGAACATGAGGTATAAGTGAGTGATTGAGTAATTTTAGGAATTAAAAAATAAATTTAAAAAAATTGATTGCAATAAAATAGATAACAGTCATCGGTAAATAAAAATAAAAATTACGAGGTGTGTTCAAAAATAAGGTGAATTTCCATTTTCTCAGAAAACATTTATTTATTCATCAATTTCTATTTTATCTCTTTTAAAGTAGTCCCTCTCAAATATAATACCTGTGCCAGCGTTTTCCAACGTTCCTGATGTTCTTAGTTTGTTTCATGGTTATTTATGTTGAGTTTGTGAATATATACTATGTTAACCAAGATATTTTGCTACACAGGTTCGAAAAGGCCGGTCAAAAACTCGATTAAACTAAACTACAACTAATTCTTTTTAAATTTACTATCGGACTAAAAAAGAAACAAATGAATAATATAATTTTCATTCGTTCAAATCTGTTACAGGAGAAATCTAAAAGCTACAATTAGACTGTTAATCATTTATTCCCTTCGCGTTTGTGTGGAATAAAAAAAAAATTGTAAAAAATTGATGTCAAACAATATATTAAGGTAATGTAAACTTCGCTCTCGTTCCGTCTCACATTTGCCTAATTAGAATGTGTAGCCTAGTTCATGCATAACTTAAGATGTGACAAACATAAGACTAAAAAATTATTTATTGAACAATATGTAATATTCATATTCACTAAACACCAGCACCTGCATGCCGGTGAAAACTAAAACAAGAAAACTCAGGAAAATGAGGAAAAGAAAATAAACTTTAATTTTTAATACCTAATAACAATGGGACGGTTTCCGCCCTATTGGGAAATTCGGTTTGTAGAGTTTTGAAGAATTCGCTTTAGGAGAAAAGTAAGTAAATAGTTCGCAAGATCGGCAACTCGTTACTCACTTATTCGTAACTACGACCTCATTCAGATTGATCACATGCTTCTTGGAGAATCACACGAAATCATTTAATTTCACGGGCAGTCTGAGTGACTTTCCCGCGATTTAATTCAAGCAAACTACATTAAAGTTGCAAAGTAGAAATGCTTGTAACCAATTAAGCGGGCATCGTTAATAATAAATAAGTAATTTCGTGAGCTGTGCGATTTTGCTTTATTTAACGGTTGACCTTCCATACAATAACAATTTGAAGCAAAATATGTAATATTTATAAATATGCTTACACTTATATCAGAAAACGAAATAAGAGAAAACTGACATTTTTCGGTAAAAGCCTTTCTGCGAGGTTCGTTGAATTTCTTGAATATTTAGGTTCGATCGGTAATGTAAAAGATATAAAAAAGTTTTCGAGTCTGATATTAGAATTCGAAACACAACATTATAAAAAATATCTCCGAAGGTGTAATTTAAAGATAGAGTTGCGTGTCCAATTTTTTAGTTGCAACGAAAATTGGCTGAATTTTATAGCTAAGTAATTGAGGGTTTATATTCGCATTGGGAAATCGATAGCAGCAAACAAGATATGTATGTTGGTAGAACACAATAATGCAAAAGAAAAAATATAAGCATGTCAATTGCAAAAAGCCTTGAAAACAACATCCACATGTATATCTTAGGATACCGTGAAAACACATATTGATGCAATGCAATTGGAATACATCTACTCTGATATACATTTCTGCGCCGTAAATAACGTAATAGTAAAATAGCTTGTGCCAAAGTGTGTTTTAAGATTAAGATTCTAAATTTTCTTAAACTGAAATTTATTTTCGAGTATATTCGAGCAACGTGATGAGAGAATTTTAACTTACAATCTTTTTTAAAACCAACCCAACAAAACGAGGGCATGAGACTGATAATTGTGTTACGATCAACTTATTTTTGTACTCGTCCAGGTCGCAAAATTTAATGTTTTATCTTGGCAATGTTTAAGGTTATACTTATATTATTCCTTAAGGCCCAAACACAAATTCGGCCTATATCGACGACAAGTTTTGAAATGGAATTGTTAATGGAACATGTATTACTGGACATGAACAGTTGGATATCACCTGCATAAATATTAAGGACTTAAGTTAATATCATTTAAATACATCATCTACAGGACAAGACCTAGTATCGAACCTTGAGGAATTAGACCTATTTTCCTGCTTAGCCATATACTGGAAACTTCGGACAAGAAGAAATTGATTTACAAGGAAATAAGAAAAATTTAATTATATCTGATTTATCAATGTTTACTCCCAGTGGTTGTGATATTTGTAAAGCAATATCGCCAAGATCTATGAGTATATTATTTGGCAGACTACTGAAAAAATATCGCGGCGTCGACAAAGCTGGTGTCTAATTCGACAGTTATCTCTTTTCAACCCTTTCAACTGCTCGTCCACTGTGGCATGACGCTCAGCCATCTACATCTTTCTTAACTGTTGCCAGGTTACTTTTGCCGTCAATGCATTAAACACGACTCCCATCGCCACCAAATAGATCCATTCTTCCTAGTTAGGAAAGTCGAAATTAAATATTAATATTTCTTTAACTTCCTGTTATTTACGAAAGGAAAGTGTTGGGGAAAAACTCAAATTGTATGCTCCTGGAGTATTTTCCGTAAAATGTGCAAAATGTATGTCTATTTGTTGTCGATTTCAGCGAAGTTGTATTCTCTTAATTTTTGTTTTTCCATTAAGCTTAAAGTAATCAACACTTGTGATTATTTGCTACTGTCTTTTTAGGCCATGAGAACTCGTACGTGATTTCGAAAATATAGCCACGAACAGCGGATTTTACTTGGTAGTTAAAACGTGGGCATGATTTACCTGTCAAATATAAAGTAAGTGAAAAGTAAAGGCGGAATTGATCAAAAGGATGCCATCTTTATAACTTGTCTCGCTTCTAAAACAGTTGTTTTAAATTAACCTTTTATAATTAGCGTCTCTTGGAAATTTTTTTTTTGTTTTATAGGAGCCCCGAAAAAATATTTATTAAAATTTACATA
>JAHXMU010000655.1:19851-62792 GCA_019455685.1 Philornis downsi | reverse complement strand
GCGCAATATCTGGAGAATATGGCCAATCGCCAGTGACGGTTTCGATTGGTTTCAACAGCTCGTAATAAACATCCCCCATGAAGCAATGACGTCAATTCAGTATCTTCGAAGGTTTTTCGTCTTCCTTCACGCGAGCGGTCGTCAACCTCAAAATCACCGTCTTTAAAGCGACGAAATCAATCTCGAAACGTTGTTTCACTTAAAGCAGCATCTCCGTAAACGTTTTAAAGTTCTCGATAAACTTCAGCCGCCGTTTTCTTCGATTGAAAGAAGAAAATCAATACTTTCCGCATATGACAATTATTTGGCACAAAATAATACATATTCACACAACCGAAAGAATATGACGTCAAAAGAAAATTACTGGTGTGCCGATGCAGTATATTTACCACATGCCTAAGCTTGGCTCATGATATTTAGGTTATGGCAGAATCGACTAGCACTTGCAACTGGCCCCATCTATTGGCAAACAGCGGGCACTTAGTTCCTCATCTATTATTTTGGATACGGGCCGGGCCGGCTAGTAATTTCATATTTTTAAACCCAGTAACAAAATAATGGACAGCTCATGTTGGCTCCGTTGATTTTCAACATTTTGATTTGCACCCATAAATTATAATATAACATATATGTTTCAGATCAAAATTTCAAATTCTTACCAAATCGTATGTTGCAAATATGGCACCTTGCTTGATAACAAGCCACACCTCACTTTAATTTTAAAAAACAAAAAGCTCCTTTGGCATATTACTTGCGAATTTGTCATTTTCGCTTTTAACGTGTAAATATGTAAAAAAAAGAATGCAGTAATTTGAAATAGTTCCAGATTCACTAGAAATTCTCAAATACTTATAGAGTGTTTTAATAACAAATTTCTTTAGAGATCATTCTCAGTACGTGTTGTTAGAATGTGGAATTCGTTGCCCCCGAGCATAAAACACTTTGATGTGTGCGACCTTTTTAATTATTTATATCATATAGCTAGCAACGATCTTCAATAGCTATCTTAACCCATTCATAATTCAGTTAAAATTTCCCAATTGTTTTTGTTTCATAAAAATAGGGTTTTTAGGTCGAAATGTATGTGTCATATTTTTGCAGCTAGAAAATTAAAATTACAATAGGAAAATTGATACAGTATAATAAATAAATAAGTAATTTGTGTTTATTTTTACGAAATTTTAATGGCAAAAATTTCACCGAACTCAAAGTTTGTAAGCATTCGTACTACAAGTAGACACTAGAGTGTACTAGCAAATTTATAATTATTTAGAGATCTACCATATATCTGCCGTGCAAGTAAACTCCCATTAAATTACTCAGTACTATGTATATATATCTATATGTATACATATAAGTACTATATATACTTTTACATGCCAGTAATTATGATAGTGGTCCAAGCCCAGAATAAAAAAAATGGGTACATATTTTGTACTATGTTATGGTCTTTTACTTTCTAGTTTCGAAAAATTGAAAAAAGGGACATTAGAATAGATTAATAGAGTCGTGTTCAACAGAATACCCCTCATTCATAAACCAATTGAAATGCAATCGGGCACAAGTAACAGAAGGAAAAAAACAGCAAAGCTCAACTTATCGCTTGGCTAAATATCCGCATGATGCGTTCCTTAAAAAAAGACAAATAGAAAATGTGGTATAAAAACTAGCTGAACGAAAACACTAAATTTGAAGAACTGAATGAACTGAATATATCACAAAAAATCAAGACCGTTCAAATTATATTCTTTGTGCATATAGTAAAAATAATTTGTACAAAACTAAATTGCCATTTGAATTGAAAGGACTTGAAAAATAATAATAAAAAAAAAATTTTAAATATTACTCTGCTGTGAATATTATGTGTCATTCAACCACAATAATATGACTTATTTAATTGTAAATTTGTGTAAGAAATACTACAAATAAATATTCACCTGTTTGTATTTTTTTTATAATAAAAAGATGGACCGTAACGGTTATAACTTTTATTGAGTCTATGAATTATTTGTAACATTTATTATATCGCTCGAAAAATTGTTATTTTTAATTTTTAAAATGTCTCTCGGAAAATAAAAATTATTTTTGATATTTGTTATATCGCTCAGGCATAACAATTATATTTCATTTATATTTTTCCTGTTATGCAAGATCTTTTGAAACAAAAATCAAAAATAAAAATCAATCACAGTTTTACCAACAAGTCTCGTTATAACCAGTCGTGTTTTTTTATCTCTAGCACAGTAATTTTCTTTCATAACAAAAATAAAGAACAGTAATATTCATCTTCTCAAACCGGCCATACTTTCTACAAATTTACATGGCTTCCTCCTCCAGAGGGAACTACTCTTCATTCCTGGATAGCAATCCTTCCCCAAAACGGGAAAAATGCGTACAGTAACAGATTCGCTCAAACAACAGTAACAATACATAATGCTCTAAATACGTCACTATGAGAAGTTCCACACCTGACAAAACCATAAGTTCCCACAACATACGATATTCCTTATAAACAAAGCTCTGCATAGATTTCAAAAATCTAAAAAAGGAAGAATTCTTGAAGGTCTTAAAGCTCAGAGTTATTGATTGCAGAAAGACTATTAAATTTATAGACGGCCAAATCGTAGCCTCCACTGCACATTTTAGATTTCAATATGTTTAAAATATAACCTGAAATAAAGATCAGTAAGGTATTGAACTGCAAAGCGGAACCTTACATACTTACACCAACGCAATATAAGAAATGTTACAAACTAGGTCACACGAAAAAGCATTGCAAAAACATTGAAAAATGTGCGACGTGCTTCTACACATGAACTAACACCTTGCAACAGTGGACAATGTTCGAACTGTAAAAGTGAATACGGAGTTAATAACGACGAAATACTTCAAATTAAAACACTCTAATTTACTGCAACGAAGTTCAAGGCCGCGCCAATCCAAAGTTATAAAATTCCCACTGAAGATCTAAAATGAATAATTGAAGAAAATAGAAAGTACCACATCATACACATCCGAACATAACTAACAAAACACTTAAGTCAAAACAAACAATTATCCCAAACCAAAACACAAATAAAGCTGTTCATGAAACAAGCAACATACATACGAGGTTTGATCAAAGAATAATCGTTATTTTCAATTTTTTTCAAAAAGTATTTATTTATTCATCAATTTCTATTTTATTTCCTTTAAAGTAGTCCCCCTCAGATATAATACACTTGTGCCAGCGTTTCTTCTAATCCTCGAAACACTTCTAAAACGCGCTTTTTGGTATCGGCAACAGCTCCTGTTTCGAACGCTTTCCTTTCATCGGTGTCTTCAGTTTTGGGAAGAGGAAAAAGTCAGCGGGGGCCAAGTCCGGTGAATATGGTGGTTGAGGCATTCTTGCGGTTTTGTTTAGGCACAAGCATCGACGTGTGAGCAAAAGCACAAGCAAAATCCATGATTGGTTTTTCCACAATTTTGTGCGTTTCTGACGAATTGCTTCGCGCAAACGGCATAACTTCAACCTTAACCTTATTGACTGTACGACCTTGTGGCAAGAATTCATGACGCACCACGCCATTGCAATCGAAGAAAACAGTGAGCAAAACCATCACATTTGACCGAACTTGACGTGCTCGGGCGACAAGGACGAGCTTCGTCATTGACATCTTCTCGGCCTTCCCCAAACCGGTTATACCACAATTGAACTTGTGTTCTGCTCATAGTAGACTCGCCAAACGCCACAGTCAACATATCAAATGTCCTTGCACATTTAATTTAATTTTTTACACAAAACTTGATACAGTTTCTTTGATCCATTTTTTCGAATAGTAGAAAATCGAAGAGCGCACCAAAACACGACTTATCTTTTTATCTGTCAAAAACAAACAGGTATGTTCCAAAAAAGTAGTAGAATTAAAGTAAAATACGATTTGAAAAGTTAACATTTTGTTTTGGATGTTCTGCAAATGAAGCGGTTTGTTGTTTCATTTTACCATATGGAATGAAGTTCGAAAACAGAAATTGTAAACAGCTAATATTGACTTGAAAATAAAATTTAGTTATTAAAAATACTATTTGTGATCTTTTTTTACATAAAATTAAAGGATAAATAAATAATGACAAATAAATAAATAAAGAATGAAAAAATAATGAATGCGGTGTTAGTGTCCACTATATACCAAACCAATGAATACACAAGAGCAAAATTACAAAAGCTAATTTTGCGGGATCACCAAATCCTAGAAGGAGGATTTCAACGAGGGGTCGGAAAAGACACTAATGTGGCCTTAGCACGGAGCACCACCTGCAAAATTTTAAATCGAGTGCTTATTATTCTAGAAAAATATATTTGTCCTAGGTGGATTAAATTGAAAATGGCAGTTGATGAACAAAATTTGTCTAAGCGCCACTGCATTGATGGAACTCACGTGGAAATTACTAAGCCGCAAAAAAATGGAAACTTAACATAAAACGTAGCATTATTGCATCCTGCGTAGTATTCTTGTGTTTTCCCCTTCAAACAAGGAATTCAACCAAAGGAATTTGACCACTTTTATTTATTACACTTACATGTTTATTAGGACAGATTGTTGTTTCACAATAAAATTTCAAAGTATTTTTAAACCACTTCTTTTTGCCTAAAAGTAGTTTCTAGAACAATGCAATTCACTACGAATTGATGTTCGAAAACAAAACAGAAATGAAGAGTTAAAAGTAAAATTCAGAACACCCAAGTGTCAAATTGAAGTGATTACAAACTACTTTTACTTCAAAGTAGAATCTGGAACATACCTGAAACTGACAATCCAAAATGACTGCTATTGTCAACACACATATATGTATAACAGACATGTGTACCAACATAACAGAAAAAGATGCGAAAATCGAACATACGTAACTCACGAAATTTGAAAAAGACCTTTTTTACCACACCTCGCATACAAAACAAGCAACTCAGCTAAGGTATCAACCAACAAAACCAAGGAAGAACTAGCCTCCAAATATTTTACTACAACTGTTATCACCGCCACACATTACACGTCAATCAAATCCAAGCCAACATCAAACAAGCCTGCCCACAACATAACAGATAAGACCAAATATGCACAACTCAACCAACTCAATCATAAAACTCTCACATCGACCTCAAATCCAACTTCTCCATCCATCATGCATCAATAATACAGGAATATATCTTATACAGTAAAATTACTCCCAAACAAACAAATACAAACACTATGTTTTCGCCTCGCAGAATGAGTTTAAATGTAAATACCTATGAACCAAGATAAACACGGCAACATTTCAGGTATATCGGATTCCAAAATGTAATCTTAGTTCACTTCTTTATATGCAGTTTTCAAATTGTGCAGTGAAACAGTGAAGGATTTTCCAACAACTGTCTGCATCTGAAACTATTAATCAAAGACCAATCCCCCCACTTTATTCATTTCAAAAAACACACATCCCAACGAATACAAATATTACTAAGCCAAAAACCTTTATCAGTTATTCCACTAATGACCCAAAACACACGAGGGCCAAAGCTGGCATAGCCATTCTAATAAAAAATCATTCCACACAAAGGAGTTTTAATTCATATAATTTATCTAATATCGTAAGGAATAAACAATAAATATAAAAATTACTACTATGTCGCCGTACATTCATCCAAATAAATCACTTGCGACTAGGTTTATCAACAAATTATTTAAAATATTCAAACGGCTCTAATCTTCATCGAAAACGTGAATTCGTGAAATACGATATGGAGTTCAACGATTGAAAATGCTTTAAACACAAACCACATATGTATGTGTGATTAATGACGGCAAACCCACACACTTCACAATTTTCAATACTTACACCAATATCCATATAAGTAATCGTTCAACATCATTACTGGCAAATATTTCTAGTTCCACATTGAATAATCTGTATAACAGCGATCACTTTCCTATTGTCACCAACTATGGAGTGCCATCATCAACCACTAAATGGTTACTAAAATACAATTCTAATAAAATAAATGCAACAATTACGAAATCTATAAGAAAATCCGCTAATTTACATATTCTGAAAACATTCCTTAAGAACAAAAAATAAATTCCCTGATGGAACTTACTTCTGCCAATTAAACTAATTTTTATTTTATTAATTAAAAAAAAAAAAAATACTTCAGACAAAATTGTCTGAAGTGTTCTTCATTTATTTGAAGTTTTATTGGAACTGACTTTTACAAAATTTATCATTATAACTTAAACTAACTAGAATGCCATTCTTAGGAAATCACCTGTTGTTTGTAGACATTTCGTCAGCGGTTTTTATGGGAACGGATATTGCTGAAATAAGAGTATTTTGTAAACAATTACCTTAAAATGTTTCATAGTTGAATATACTTTTATATGTACATACATACGTACATATTTATTTGATGAATTGCATTTAAACAAATTCCGTCTCAACTCCTCCGCCCTTAATTTCGAACGTCCGTGTCCGTGAAATGAAAAAAAATGCTGAGTTCTGATTAACTGTAGTTGCGGGTTGTTGAACTGGAGTAGATATATGGATCTGTACCTTTCTTTTCTTTAAATTCTTGTAGAGTATTAACCCTATTGAAGTCGTAAGTATCAAAAGTATTAATGAGATATTTAATATGAAACCATTAATCTGTCTCTCTTCCAATGAACTTATCGTTGACGTGTTATTGAGGTGAAGTTGTTTTAGGCCTTGGAGTGAGAGTGTTTTTTTTTTTTTTTAATTAATCGATGGTACTCTGATAATTGCAAACAATGGGTTAAAATCGGTTAAGCTGTACTCTTGATCTCCAATTTTAAGTGGTGTGTTTCTATATGGAATCAAATATGTTCCAGTCAAGTTGATTTCCTCTTCATTAATCTGTACAGTTCCACTGAATTCATTTAGTATCACCAAACCTGGTGTTACTCTTTCTAATTCTGGTATATAAAATCCGTTAGTAACAGGACAATGTGATTTCTTTCCTTTTAGTAAGTTAGGCAAGCATTTGTCATTAGTTATGTCTAATACATGGTTTTTATAACATATTTTTAAATCATTAAAAGTTTTACATATTTTTGTCAATGCAAAAATTGTTATTGGTAGACTTACGATTCAACGATTTCAACACTACTAGCTATTTTTGTTTCTGCAAATTCTAATGCTTCTTCTTTATTAATATATTCCATGTTATTAGTTTCAATTTTTTCTTTAAGTATTTTTATTTCTTTCTCAGATAAAATAAATGAGTTTAAAATTCCAACTTTAGACCAATTTATGACATGTTCAATGTTTATCAATTCTTCTTTCAATATTTTTAATTTCTCTTTTACACTTATAGCTAAAGCATTCTGCATCATTTCACTATCTTTTACGTTCTTTAAAATAAAATTAGCTCTTTCATTTCTATTACTTGTTATTTGTTTATTATTATTATTTGACAATTCATTTAAATGTCCGTTTATTATAAGATCTTATCATAAGATCGTTCCTAGAAAATCTATTGATCTTTTATTTTTTTTTTCTTAATTTTACTTATCTAGGGCTATTTGGGTTTGGGATAATGCATAATGAAGGAAAGGAAGGATAGGATTACTTGGATTTAATTTACTGGCAATTGTTCGTTGGAGTTCTTGCAATGTCAGTTGATATTCCGAAATATTTATTGAATGAATAAGTTTAAATGATCCTATTTGTAACTTCGCATGTCCAGTGTTAAATGCTATGAGCGGTGAATCTGAATAGTTTAGTATTTCTACCTCACCTGTACATGTGGTGCTGAAGAAGCTGTAATAAAACAATTAATTCCTTATAAGACTTTTACGTACTATTTTCCCGTTTGTCGTTATAATGACGCCTGGTTTATTTTCTTTTACGACTACTCTCTTATATCTTTGAAAACCTTCATTTCTAGGGTGCTTACTGATAGCTACAAAAACTGTTTCTCCTATTAAATAATGTTTATATGGCTTTCTATTTTTATTATGGTGTTTTAGAGCTGATTCCTGTTTTTCTTCTAACTTCTTAATATTGTCGATTCTGATTTCTTCTAGCTTTGCAGGGTCTGTGGTTATTCTATTACTAAAAAATGCTTCCACGGGTTTCCTATTAATTGTAGAGTGAACTGAATTATTATATTTATGAAGTGATTGATACAGTAAGTCTGAAAATGATTCATGAGTTTTCTCCGCTTTTGTACAGCGCATAATTTCATTAAGCGTTGAGTGGAATCTTTCTATCTGTCCATTTGGTGCGCTTACGTACAGTGGAGCTTTATATATTTCTATACCATACTGATCTTCTAACATAAATCTTATTGAAGCGGCTGCTAAGGATTTTCCACTATCTACAACTATTTGTTTGGGGTAACCAAGAGAAGCTATTATTTCTCGAAGGGGTTCTTTTATGTCTACCACTGCACGGGATTTAAATATTTCTGCCTACTTTGTGATTAGTACAAAAAAGATCTAAGTGTACTACTTTAATTAAATTTATTTATTCAGGATTGTAATTTTAAGCCTTAAGGCCGATTTGATTAAATTACAATATTACAACGTATCTTCACCATAATTCAAATGCATTCTACATCTTTACAATACTAATGTTATAAAAAATTGTATGTATCTTAATAGCAGAAAAATATGATTTACAATATGACGGTCTACTTCACTTATTAGGATTTTTCACTATATAACCGCCGAAGGATCATATTCACGCGCGAAACTACTCGTATCAGTATGCAAATCAAACGAGAGCTTATCGTCAATTATAACGCCCAAACATTTAATACTACGCACAAATTGAATAGCTACCCCATTGTAAGACAAATTCAATTCACAGGGATGGCAAGCAAACAACATTGCTTTTGTCTTAAACGGATTCACTTTAAGTTTATTTGAGGACATCCACACAGACATACATTGGAATACATCCTTAATTTTCGCTTGAATAACGTCATTATTGTGATAACTTCCATTGAAAAGCAGCTGAACATCATCAGCATACGCAAAGCATAAACAATTATCCAACCCACTAAACAGATCATTTAGATACAAAATGAAAAGCATAGGTCCAAGTACTGAACCTTGCGAGACACCACTTCTGACAGGCACTACGTTCGACGTCACACCATTAAGACACACGCATTGCATCCTATCACATAAATATGAATACATAAGTTTGCACGCATTTCCCCCAAAGCCATATAATTGCGAAAGCTTGTTTATTAGACTGACGTGATCGACTCTATCAAAGGCTTTTTCTAAATCTAGAGAGATTAGAATACTAAAACTGTGGTCGTTAACATTGGCTCTGATAGATTCTGTTAGACCCGTCAGCAACATGGAAGTACCACGTCCCCGCCTAAATCCACATTGCCCATCATTTAGCAGTTTATTTTCTTTTTGTGCTTCAGAATGATTCTACTACTTTAAAATTTGTCCTGGGTATTTAAGAATTGGTGTTGCTTTCAGTATTGGGTTATTTGGATGTCTCTCGTATTTTTGTTCTTTGCAAATACAGGGTTGCCCATATTCGACGGACCCATCTGGCAACGCCATAACTTTTGACAGAGATGTCAGATCGCTTAATGACATACCGCGTTTGAAGCGTCAGTCCAAGTAGATTTTTACCATGGAACAATACACGCCACGCGAGCGCTCTGAAATAGTTGAAATTTACATTCAACAGAAGAAGTCAATTGTGAAAACTCAACGTGCTTTTAAAATATTAAAAAATGTGAGAAGTGCGCCTTCTTAGAACACCATTAAGCGTTTATACGAAAAATTTTCGACTGGTGAGGCTCTTTCTAATCCGAAGAGGCCAAATAAAAGTCGACCAAGGCGATCGGCCGAGAATATCGCTGCCGTACGAGCCAGTGTTGAGAGGTCCCCAAGAGCATCCCAAAAACGCCGTTCTCAGCAGTTGGGCATGGCTCGGTTCACTTTACAACGGATTATTCGCGTTGATTTGCATTTGTTCCCGTACAAAATTCAATTGACGCAAAGATTGTTGCCTGCGGACAAGCCTCGTCGATTGGAATGGGCCCAACGAGTCATCGAAATGGCCGATGATGACGAGCAATTTTGGGACAAAATTATCATGTCCGATGAAGCCCATTTCACATTGAATGGGACCGTATATAAGCAAAATTGCCGTATTTACGCCACTGAAAATCCTCAGGAGATTCAAGAACTGCCTCTTCATGACGAAAAAGTCACAGTTTGGTGCGGCGTTAGTGCGAAAACGGTCATTGGGCCGTTTTTCTTCCAAAACGAAAATGGTCATGCTGTTACCATCAACCAGGAGCGTTATCGCGACATGATGACCAATTTTGTGATGCCAATTATTCGTCGAAAGCGTATGAGGCAGTTCTGGTTTCAACAAGACTGCGCTCCACCGCACACAAGTCGCATAACAATCGATTTTCTAAAGAATTTGTTTCCGGGCCGTTTGATGTCGAAAAGTGGTTATTTGGACTGGCCACCGCGTTCGCCCGATTTGACGCCCGCTGACTTCTTCTTGTGGGGACATTTGAAGTCAAAGGTTTACGTTAACAAGCCAAGGACCGTAGAAGAGCTCAAGGACAACATTCGTGAAGAAATAGCCGCTATTCCGGCCGAAATGTTGGCGAAAACGATGGAAAATGCTGCAAAAAGGGCACAATTCGCCATCAACGCCAGAGGCGGCCATTTGAGAGATATCATATTCAAAAATTGATGTAAACAAATCTACTTGGAAGAAATTAAATGAATAAGATTGCCAACCGCCAAATTTTTATTTTTTTCTTTGATTTTTTTTTTAAAAACATGGGTCCGTCGAATATGGGCAACCCTGTACTACATTGTTTCAATCCATATGTCAACTCCATATGTCACAGAAGGATGATAGGGAAACTTATATATAAGTTCAACTTTTCTATCTCGGCTTGCAAACTCATTTTGTCTTATCTGTGTGACAGACTTCAGTTTGTAAAATTGAATTTAAGAAATTCGAATGTCTTGGCTATAAACTCGGGCGTGCCGCAGGGCTCGGTCTTAGGACTAATGGATTATTTAGATAATGGAATTTGTTCTCTGTTCCTATTTGCTGATGACATTTTGCTGTACTTTAATGGTGATCGAGATTTTCCTGATGCACTGGAGAGTAAAATAAATTATTGCCTCGACCGCACAGTGCAATGGACTGTTCATAATTCATTAGTGACTAGCCGACCCGGCAAACGTTGCTTTGCCTTCAAATTTTAGCAAGAGCAGAAATAATTGCTTTTTAATTTGTGGTTTGTATAGGAGGTACCACTCCCCATTGTCCAATCCCGCCCGAAGAATATCATCCCAAGTACGTTGAAAAATTGCTCTTCAACGGAATTTGATGAAAACCGCTCTTTAAACCAATGACAGAAAACCATTTTTATTGCCTAATTGTGTCATCATATCATTTATTTCTGGGATTGGGTACCTATCAGCTATTGTTACTTGGTTCAACTTGCGATAATCTATTACCATCCTAAACTTTTTTCCCCCTGAGGCATCCAATTTTTTTTACTATCCATACCGGTGCGTTACAGGGTGAACGAGATGGTCTTATTATACCGTTTGAAATTAACTCTTTTAGTTGTTTTCCAACTTCGTCATTTAGAGATGCTGGATAGGGATAACCTTTAGTATAAATGGGCTGTTCTGTAGTCGTTCATATGAATTGTTCTAATATGTATGTTGTTTACATCACGAGATATTTGTTGTTTGATTCTTTTTTTTTATTTCCTTTTATGGTCATAAAATTGTGTTCTGTATAAATCACAGCAGACAGTTGTTTAAAGCTGTCATTGCCTATAATGGCGTCAAAGGACTTTAGAGTTGGTAGCAGAAAAAACTTAATTGGGATTTCATTATTTCCGAAAAAGGAAAAGGGTTTATTCATGTAATTTATATTTTTTGTCCTTACGCTTTGGTCAACATCCATTGGTTCGGGTTTTGGCATCCATGGTCGTGGTGGAGGCTGGTGGTTATTATAATTAATATTAGGTTACGGAAATCTACATGTATCTCTGATGTGATTGTCCAAAGTTCTGGGGTGGAAGGTAAGTTGGCAAATATTGTTGAGTTTGAAAAGCTAAATATGGATAGAATGATCTTCGTTTGTTCACTTCATTACTACGCTTCGGTGGTAGTGGAGGTTTTTGTCCACTATTGGATTTCCTTATATTGTTTTGCATATTTTGGGCATAATTTGCCCTGAAATTCTGATTTTCTAATTTAATACACAGAGCCTTGGAATATCTCCCTTTAATCCCCGAATGAAAGTATCCAATGCTTTGTATCTGTATGTTTGGGTTAGAAGATTTAACCACTCTTGCCCAATCTCCATACAACTTATTTTGTTTAAAATCAATGACAGGTGGTTATAAACTCTCTGGTAGAATTCTTGAACAGATTCTGTATCCTGAATCAAGGAAGTCAGATGATACTCTAATGTACTGACATCTCTCTTGCCCGCATAATGAAGGGTGAGACACCGGCTAATACTCTCCCAATTTAGCGGAGTATTATAAGACTCCAGGATTGCATCAGCATGTCCCACGATTTTGTTCCTAACAATACTTAAGATACCAAAATACTTTGCAGTCCCTACCAAGTGTTGATAAATGCCTAATATCCTTTCTACTGATTTCCTCCAGGAACTATACTCTCCTGCCTCACTAACTTCTAACAACGTCCGGTACTCTATCTAATTCACTTAATTCAGCCCTATGTTGTGGTTCGATTATTTAGTCCCGTTCGTTGGGAATTGCGGGGTTTCTTATGTTTTGAACTGTTTCTGAAACAATTCTCCTTATTTCATTCCCTAATGCATTCATGTTGAACGCTGGTTGATTCTGTGGTACGTTAATAATGGGAGGTCTTAGCAAATTGTCCTGATTTGCCATTTTTATTAGGATAGGAAGAAGGATATTAATATAAAAATTTCTTAATTTTATTAAAAATTAAAATTTCCTTCACTTTGTTATCTTAAGATTTTTTCAATTACTTTTCGAATTTCTACATATAAAAGTGTAATTTTAAGATTTCAATTATTTAATTACTTTAATAATTATTCTAACGATTCAAATTTAATCATTATTATAAATTCAGAATTTTAGCTTCAAATTAGTTATAAATTAATTATATATTTTCACTACTACAACTTTTTAAAGATTTCTATTAATAATTTTTATTTTTCTTAATTAAGCACTTTAACAATCCAAACTTATATTAATTCTATATTTTAAAATTATTTACTTTTATACCTTCTCCTTTTTCTTTTTTTAAATGCAGAATTACTTTCCTTAATTTTAAAACTTACATTATTAACTTTTCATCTCACAGCCAGCTTGGAGTTGTCCTTTTTGCATCTGTTTCACAGCTACTTGGGATCCTACTCGGCTTCCTCGTAAAGATGTCCCTAGGTTGAAAAACTTCGGGGAAGTTAGTCCTTTGATGATTAGGAGACGGCACACAGATTTTTCACAATAGAGTTGACGGTTGTAATTTGTTTGTTCTATTTTTTTAAGAGTCTTATAGCTTTTCAATAACTTTGATTTCTGTTGTTATGTTTTTATTAAACAAAGTTTCCAAAATTTTTCATTTAGTTTCTCCTTTATTATTTTACTTTTACTTTTACTTTTTTTTTACTTTTACTATTTAAAAAAATAATTTTTTGCACATATTTTGTTATTTCATTTAATTTGTACTTTTGTTCACTTAATTTGTTCTATGGCTTTCTTTTATCCTTTTCTTTTATAAAGAATTCTCCGATTTCACTATTCATCTAAGGCCCCACGTTGGGCGCCAATTAAACTAATTTTTATTTTATTAGTTTTTTAAAAAATACTTCAGACAAAATTGTGTCAAGTGTTCTTCATTTATTTGTGGTTTTATTGGAACTGACTTACAAAATTTATAATTATAACTTAAACTAACAAGAATGCCATTCTTATAAAATCACCTGTTGTTTGTAGACATTTCGTCAGCGGTTTTTATGGGAACGGATATTGTTGAAATAAGAGTATTTTGTAAACAATTGCCTTAAAATGTTTCATAGTTGAATACTTTTATATGTACATACATACGTACATATTTATTTGATGAATTGCATTTAAACCAATTTCGTGTTAACTTGCCCAAATCGCGTAAAGATACAATTAACAGTTTTCGTAAATACAACAAAAAGCAAACTCTCGGCAATCTGGTAATTAGTTGAAAATTTCAAATTTGAATCTAAAATGGCGAAAATCGATTATTTCTACAATTACACCCAAAATATTTCTAGATATTCTCCACTGTGCCTTATTTAGTTCAAAATCAACAATATTTCTGATAAAACCAGTACCCAAATCTTCACTGCGTTTAAAACTCCTAACGGAATAGTAACCGATACCAATGACATAGGGAATGTATTTGAAATGTAAATGTATTTAGAATGTATTTGAAACAGAAATCTCGAGTTATCGTCCAATTTAATTGTTACCTTGCCTCTCTAAAATCCTTCATCGTATTATATCTAAACGTCTTGCATGGCTCTGAAGGACACGGAACTATTCGGACATATTCGCGAATCAAGTGGCATTCAAACTAAACTTTGGCTGTACATTTTGACAACTACAAAACGAACGTTATCTCCTCTAAACAGCACGCATATTATCTGGCAAAACGTATTTGACCGAGTCGGCACATTGTCCTGATTGCGTCACAATCATGGGATGCACATTATAAGGAATTAAACACCATCAAATACTTCCTTTTCGATCAGTCATTCAGAGTAAGGGTAAATAATTTTCTTTCCAATGAATGTTCTTTAGAGAACGGCATTCCCAAAGGATCACCACTTTTTCCAATGATGTTTCAAATAGTCTTTAATGAACTTTCACCGATTATCAATAAAAGTCCTAGCGTTGACCATTGCCTGTATGCAGATGATTTATATATCCTCTGCCGCAAAGAGGAGAGGAATCAAATAACATGTTTTCCAATGTTATTAAAGATTTGACTGCGTTGTCAAAAAGGTTAGGTGCAAAAAAATTTTTAAGGAATTTAGCAATTTTACATGTATGCCGGAAACAGTGTTTTTTAGCAGATAATCTAGTTAGTAGTTAGCAATACGGGCGAAATACTTGGCTTTAAAATATTAAATCAATATGCTATGATATAGCTAGTAACTCAAATGAGGATACCCTCTTGTTGGACAGTCTATTTGTGCTATAAACTCCTTCTAGTATAACGAGCAGCAGATGGAACACTGTTGTTAAAATAAGAAATATTCTAACAAACGCCAAATAAAATTGATGTGGCTCCCTGGCCACATGGGGTAGCATGCAATCATATGCTGCAGCCAAACCCACTTGCTCCACCCCGCTGAAATTGGAGAATTTTGAAGGGCGATTGGATGTAAAAATAATATGTAGCTCTAAAACTTAATGAAATCTTTCTCAATAATAATAATAACAATCACATACACCCACATATTGTTTGTGCAGCAATGAAATTACAAATAAAAAATCGAAGGAATTAATTTTTTACCTTTGGTATAACATTACCTTACATATATACACGAAGGACGGTATTTTCAGAATGAAGTCCGTTTAATGATTAAAGTTTTACGCTCACTTTAATAAGCAAGAGGACCTTGTATACCAGTGGCCGTTACTCATTATAAACCGTTCATTATAGTTTGAGTGAAAACGAGGGTAAATGTCGTGCAGATTCTAAAGTAACAAATATGGTTTCCAAGCCACTGAAAATGGATTGCTCCGAAAGGAAGAATAAAACGTTTGGACATAAACAGTATAGTTAATGCGAATCATGCAGTGTCAAGTTAAAGACATACCATCGGTACGCACAAACATCCTTTAAACAAGAGCATAGACAAAAAATGTCCCAAATGCGGGGATGACCTGACAGTAAGACAGTACTTGCAAGCAATCTTACTAAAAAATAAAAGACTGGACACTCTTCATTCAACTAGCTTCAAAAACATAAACAGCTGATGGCTTTAGCTGCTAATGCTACGACAATTTTATAAAACTTGACAGTTCATATTTGGCAGTCGTAAAGTAGGGACGTGGCAAATTTATTATGGAAAAATATTCAATAAATCAACGTGTTTTAATCGTTAAAAGATTTTATCAAAATCAATCATCGATTACTGTGACGATGAGAAAGTTAAGTGAAATTTTTGGGAGAAACGACGTGCCAACAAAACGCACTATTTATCGTGTAATGAATGATTTTGAAGAAAGAGGGTCTATAGCTGATAGGGCCAAGCATGGAGCACAACGTACTGCAAGATCGAATGAAAACATTACTGCTGCTCAAGAACCATCCATCAACCTCAATTGACAATCAATAGTTTGAGTTAAAAGGCGCAAGCGATAAGATCATTATTATTTTTGTGAAGAAGTACTTTATTCATTTGGCCTCGATTGGCCTATTTTGACTTTTGAAAATTACAAAAAAAAAAAACACGCCAGAAACATTTTCACATACCGTCAGAGAGACATGACAATTTAATAGTTTTTCCTATATCTCTGAAAGATTTGCCTTCTTTAAAATGTTCAATTATTAAATTTTTTTACTCCAGTTTCGATTTGTTTTCCTTTGCCCATTTTTTACTTTAATACGAACATGACTTGCTCGAAAACTTGTTGAATGTGAATAAAAAAGATTAAAAAAGCCAACGAACAAAAATAACGGTACATCCATACTCATAATAAAGCAAAATCATTCGCGCTATTCCGTTAATGCATGCATGTATTTAAACTTTTGTTTCCTTTATTATTTTGTTTTTGTTGGATTAACCGTTATACTCATGATGAAGTCAATATTTTTGTTTTTATTTTTAGTTATTCTTAATATGTAATAAAACTACATACTTAAAATTTTTGATAGTTGTTTCATTTTCTTAAAACTTCAAATTTATAGGGTGTATTTAAACTTAAGTCTCTGACTGTATATCCCGTTATAATATTCATTTAATTTATGGATCGAAAGTGTGGAAAATGTAATAATAGTTGCCGTGAAGTCGAAATGCAGTGCTGCGGATATTTCATATGAAATGTATTGGATTGTCTAAATATGAATGCGACACCATTTTTAAATTTGCTAATATATAATTTATTTGTGACAGGTGTCTAAACTATAAGAACTTATTTAATATTGTTAAAGAAACTGAAGAAAAAATAACCGAAGAAATTTGCAAAACACATGAAATGGTGGAGGTGAGAGTGGAGGCAACTGGTTGATGAAATTAAAAAGAAACCAGACAGCAATGAGAGCGAAACCTAAGCAAGTAAATTAAAGAATAGTGCTCCCGTTATTCTAAAACCGAAAAACAAACAAAAATGTGCAATAATTGAGAAGGCGATTAAAGAGAAGATTAAACCCTCATCTCTTAATTTGGAAGTGCAAGCAATTTCAAAGAGAAATGATGGAGCTGTTGCTATTAGGTGTCAAAACGGTAATGCTAGAAGTGTTTTATGTAAGGAGATAAAAAATGCATTGGGAGAAGAGTATGAAGTACAAATCCCAAAGATGCGAAAACCTTAAATTTTAATAGGTTAAATGAAGAACTTTAAAAAAATATAATTATCAATTCAATCAAAAAGACAAAATAATATTGAGTGCGGTTATTTAGAATGTGTCAGAGTATAGAAGTCGTACAAAAATCCTCAAATTTACAATGCGTTAATTGAAATAGATGTAGATGGATTTAAACAAATTATGAGAGAAGGAAATTAACATTGAGTAACCTTATCAAAGGTTTCAAATGCTGGGGCTTTAACCATACGTCGAAAATTTGTAAAAACTAAAGTTAAATTTGTGCTAAATGATGTGAAAGTGGGGATTCTTATAAAGAATGCAATAATAATATCACAAAGTGCATAAATTGCGAAAGGGCTAAAGAACCACGACCACTAACCACGATTGCAGAAGCTTAAATTCTACAAAGAAAAACCAATAGAAGAAAATAAAGTGGAATATTACCAATCAAATGCACTGAAAGGGTTGTACTTAAAGATCGGAGGTATTTGTACAAAATTTAACGAACTGGAAGTAATATGCCTGGAAGAGGATCTGGGTTTTGTGTATTTGACTGAAAATCACTTAACAGATGATATTAAAGACGAGGAAATTGCCTTAAAAAACTACAATTTATTGAGATGTGATAGTGTATCGCGTTTGCTTTTATGTAAACAATAATTGGCAAGCAAATGTAATGTAAAAACGGCTTCAGGAATGAAAATTAGTGATCACGAATCTCGGGAAGTTATCGTAATAACAAAAAAAAAATAAAAGATGTAAAAATAAAGAACATGAAATATCTACAGTATAACAGTGCTGTCTTCTGAAATAATTTGAGGTGTAATGGCTTAAATGAAAATTCTTTGGATTGTTCTACAATTGATGTAATAATTACAAACATAAACAATTCGCTAAGGCCAATGATCAAAAACATAGTTCTGAAGAATCAGAAAAGTAATAAATGGTATAATCCGGTTCTACGAAAAGAAAAAAACTGCTATATCAACGTGCCATTTGGTTCAATGATGATTGGCATTGGAACCTTTATAGAGCATTTAAAAATAAATATGTCTGAGAAATCGCTCGGACAAAAAAGATATATTTAAATAATAAAATTAGCAATTGCGAAGACCAGAAAGCCATATGGAAAGCAATCAAAGAGGATGTATTAAAAAAAGATACAAAAAAAAATCAACGAAATAATTATCAACGGAAAAAAGATAACTGATGAAAACGCTATTTCTAATGAACTTAATTTGTTTTTTGTTAAAAGTGTAATGCATATTGTAAATTCGATACCGTACGTTACATATGAAAATTTAATAGAAGAGAAACCACGTCTACAAAGATATAATGAAGCCAATGAACAGTAAGAAGGATCATCATTTTCTAACAGTCAAGATGTTATTAGAAAATGTCGATATACTTGGAGATCAACTACGTCAACTCATTACGTCATTCCTACAAACGGGAATTTTCCCGGAAGGTTTAAAAGAATCCTGTATTGTTTCAATAAAGAAAATTAAGAATACCAACGATCCACAGGTAATTCGTCCAGTCAATATGTTGATGACCATTAGCAAAGTTTTGGAAAAAGTAGTGCATTATCAGCTGAATAAATACTTTGAGGAAAACAATCTGTTGTTGAACGAGAAGCAATCAGGATTTAGATGACAGCATAGTTGCGAATCGCTACTTAATTTAGTAGTAACACAGTGGAAAACGGAAATAGCCAACAAAAACTGCATTGTAGCTGTGTTTTTAGACCTGAAGCGGGTATTTGAGACCATAAATCGCATGTTTGCGGATGATACTTTGGTTTATATATGCGGTAAGAATATTAAAGAATGTGTACGTAACCTAAACCAAGATTTAGTACAAGTGAAAAAGTACCTTAAAATGAATAAGCTAAAACTTAATACAAATAAAACAAAGACTATGGTTTTAAATGGTAACGCGGAAGATAACATACGGATGAAATCAGTACAAATAGAAACAGTGAATGAAATGAAATACCTTGGAATTATTATTGATAAAAACTTAAAGTTTGAAATACACTACAACTTTATTTGTAAGAAGATATCGAAAAAAAATTGCGTTTCTAAAAAGAGTTCGTAGAAATATTTCAACAACTACTGCTATGAAAATTTACAACACCATAGTAAAACCACATTTCGAATATTGTTCAAAGCTATTATTCCTCGGTACCTGAGTAATGACTGACAGACTGCAAAAACTGCAAAATAAGTAAATGAGATGTATCTTATGTTGCCATATTCTAATAACCATAAGCTATATGCTGGACAATTTACAATGACTTTCAGTTATTCAAAGAATAACGATAAATGTTTAGCTTGTGTTTAAAATGAAAAATGGGTTATTACCAAAATATCTTCAGGATCTACTGGTATATATTTCGGATGTACAACCTTATAACTTAAGCAATGCTGGCGATTTTAGATTAAACTTTAATACAACGAATTTCCATCAAAATTTTCTATTGTATAATGGACTTAAATTATATCATCAAATTCCACATGAAACTAAAACTGAAAGTAATTTGTTTGCCTTTAAACAAAAAATTGTAGCATATGTAAAGAATACTTACTAATGTTGAAAAATCTATTAATGTAATATTTGAAATTTTCTTGTTTTTAGTTGACCAAATAAATATGGAAAAAAATCGACGCCGTGCTCAGGAGCTTGGTCTTCAAAGAATAACTTTGGCCACAATTTTGCACAAGGATTTGCATTTATTTCCATTTAAAATTCAGTTGACACAGGAGCTTCTTCCACAAGACCATTTACGTGGCTGTACATATGCCAATAGGATGTAACTGCTCGCCCATGACAACCCCAATTTTCATGAAAA
This sequence comes from Philornis downsi, assembly GCA_019455685.1. Taxonomy (NCBI): domain Eukaryota; kingdom Metazoa; phylum Arthropoda; class Insecta; order Diptera; family Muscidae; genus Philornis; species Philornis downsi. Next base: position 42,359 of record JAHXMU010000655.1, on the reverse strand, counting down.
AATCATAATGGGTGACGAGGCACATTTTCATTTGAATGGATATGTGAATAAACAGAATAGTCGGTTCTGGGCAATGGAAAACCCTCAAATTGTTCATCAGTCACCTTTGCACACATGAAAAGTGAGTTTGGTGTGCAATTTGGTCCTTGAAACTGAAAACGGCGTAACGGTAAATGTCAATGGGGAGCGATATCGTGATATGGTTGAAAACTTTTTAACGCCACAACTGCATGCTTTGGGCTTAATTAACATGTGATATCAACAAAACGGTGCCACATCGCATACAGCCAGGATTACAATGGAATTACTGCGAGACCTCTTTCCACAACAAGTTATTTCAAGACGCCTGATGACGCCACGGTCGCCTGATTTGACTGCTCCGGACTTCTTTTTGTGGGGATATCTGGAAAGCAAGGTTTATGCAAACAAACCAGAGACGCTTGAGCAACTCAAACAAAATATTCGTGATGAAATTAATCAAATACCGCGTGAAATGTGTGAGATTGTAATGAAAAATGTGCTCAAGAGGGCTCGCATTTGTGAGGCTAACAGAGGCGGACATTTATCTGATATTGTATTCCATGCATAATTGCCGGCATTAAATAAAACATTTATCAATATAAGATCCATTCTCTTACATTTAATCAAAAATTATAAACAAACAAAGTAGTATACCTTCCCGACGGACACCCTGTATAAAATCTTATATCTACTATAAACTTAATATAACTCAAATAAATAAATAATCAGTCAATGAACTCAAATTCAAACCGAAAGTAAGAACCTGCCAAAGTTTTTTACTTTTTCTTATAAAATATGAAAATTATCTAAGACTTATTTCTCGTGGCTATAAATAAGTCTTTCTCTTAGTAAGTATGCAAGTGATTATATTTACTTCAAACTAACTGCGGTAATATTCTATGTAACATGAGAAACACAACTATAATGATTTTACTCATATCTACATTGTGCTGCAGAAAGCTAGGTCTTAACAGTGGAACAATCTATTCATCTAAAGAATAACCAGCCAACGTTTCATCACAATAGGTATATGTTTAATCCTTAATTGAAATTCCCCTTTCAGGTAATCCATTTACAATGAATTGGCAACCATCATTTTTTCTGTTCGATAATCAGTTACGATTATTTCTAGCACATCTCCTTCACTATGATTCACTATAAATTCAAAATTCCAACAATAAGTTGGTTTCGGGCCCCTGAATAAAGCACGTTATTTATTGCTGTATTGGTCATTTTCATTTTTTCGTTAATTTTGAAAGTGAATTCGTTCCTTCCAAAGCTGCTACAAACAAACAAAAACAATCAACAAATTTTTATAAAAATTTCGATTTCCTGAAAACATATTTTCATAAAAACATTTTACTGTTTGGTGTGGAATTCACTAAAGCGCAGACTTTTAAATATCTTGGACAACTATCATAACTAGACCAAATATAGCCAGGCTGCAACCTTCAAAAAAGGAAAGGATTTATATGCAAATTTTTAAATAACTGTATTTCAAAACGAATATATTATGTCGATATCAACAGCAAAAAAGTGTTTGTAAAGTTGAAATCTTCAATTCTTCAAAATTGCAACTAGCAAACAAATTTTCCTGTCAATTAAGAGCACTTAAGAGCCATGTCGCCCTTTGCAATGTATTTCTAAAAGCTTTTGGATTGACAGTGAATGGTTTATCTATTATAATACCTTTTGTTGTTTATTCCAAGTCAATTTGGCAAAGCGATTTTCCAATAATATTAAATAGATTGATGCAGTCGTATAAAGTTTATGAAATTGGTAAGAAATAACAAGCAAACTGCATATTATATATATTAAATCATCACTTGAAGGAAAATCATAAAATAAAAGGAAAATAATGATGAAGACTGCATTTCAGTCAAAATTCAAAATCTATTATTATTGATGCTGATCTTAAAATAAAAATTATCTCTTACGTCTGTTGCGTTGGCGAAATTACACTTTGTGGAGCAAGTTATAATTCCTTAAAATCAGGAAAAAATCACATATGGTCCTAAGACCTATAAGAAACAAGGAAGTCCTGAAATGGGTATATTTATCTAATATCACCACCCAAATGAAGATTCTCAAGTTAGAAGGCTTTCGCTTGATGATTCATGCGTTAATCCCTGTGTATCGCCAACGGCTGCAATTTAAAAAATATATTATTATATTATTTTTCAAACCGCCTCGTTAATACATTTTGTTTGAGCGCTCACATTTGTATATTTATGATAAAGTTAAATGCACGAACTTTTTTTGCACTGTACATGATTTTGAAATAGCGCGTTTTAATAATATATCGGAAGTTTCGGAAAGTTCTTTCGGTTTTAAAAAAAAAATTATTTACAAATTTATGCACAAGAAAACAATTATTTTAATCTATTATATAATCTCCCCCTTTTTTAATTTGACGGAGAAGTCGGCCGTAGAAAATCTTTTAAACCATTTCTACCAAGTTTTTTCATTTGGTCCGTTTTCTTCATAAACAGACTTTATTTTTCGGTTGGCTTCAACAGCTGTTTTTACGTTTCGGAAATAATACTGCATAATATGCCTAAAATGCCCTTTTCCCCAATTTTTGCACTTGTTAAAACGCCATAATCAATCACGACTAGAACGAGAACGCAAGTAAATGATAGTAAACGGTTTGGAGAAGGGGTGAGAGGAAGTTATGATGGTGTTTGAAGGAACTCTACGTCTATGAGAAGCGACGTATGGTGAACTATCGAATTAACCGAATGCGCTTTCTGAACCCAATAATTTTTGCATGTTCTAGCGCAAATCACAAAACATTATTTTTATTCTAATTTTGACAGTGTAATCGGAGGGCAGTTGCTTTATGCTCATATGCTCATGTATTAGTCGCTTGGTCTATTTCATGGTTTGAATGCTTTGTATTCTGCAGTTGTGGGAAATACCCGAATTTAATAATCACTTCTTTCGTTGTTCAGTATAATCGTATTTTATGTTCATTTCTTAGGATGTAGTAAATAATATCGATAAAGTTTTAAAAGTTCATGCCAATTTTTTTTATTTCGATGTTTCGATGTTGAAATTTCCAGTATAATTTGTAGCGATGAACATTTGTTACTATTTCAAGGTAATCTTAAATTTTGTTTAGCAGGATATCATGAATTACATAAGTAACATGAGAAACCAAAAAAAAAAAGAAAAAAAAAAAAAAAACGGCTTATAACAGAATTTGTAAAAACAGACAGACACTAACAATAATAACTAATCAAGCTCTCCATTCGAATTAAAGCCGACAGATGTGGCAGACATACCTGACACATATACTGATGATAATATTTTTGATACAGATCGTTATAGACATGCACGCTTGTCATCAAGTAGCGATGCATAGTTGTTTGTTAATAGTTGTATTCCTAACTTCAATTTGAATTTTTGAATAGACCGATTTTTTGTATATTAATAAAATTAATTGTTTTTGTTTTATAAATATGTTATATATATAGGGTGACCGTCGTGAAGGTATACTATTTTGTTTTGTTGCCATTTTGGTAAACATTAGTCTTGACAGTTCATATTTGGTAGAGACGTGGCAAATTTATTATAGAAAAATATTCGACAAACCAATGTGTTTTAATCGTTTAAACATTTTATCAACATCAATCATCGATTACTGTGACGATGAGAAAGTTACGTGAAATTTTTGGGAGAAACAACGTGCCAACAAGACGCACTATTTATCGTGTAGTGAATGATTTCGAAGAAAGAGGGTCTATAGCTGATAGGGCCAAGCATGGAGCACAACGTACTGCAAGATCGGCTAAAAACATTACTGCTGCTTAAGAAAGTGTTCAAAACAATCCATCAACCTCAATTCGGCGCAGTGGTAAGAGACTTGATCCTCAAAGAACAACTTTGGCCACAATTTTGCACAAGGATTTGCATTTGTTTCCATTTAAGATTCAGTTGACACAAGAGCTACTTCCACAAAACCATTTAAGCCGCCGTACATATGCCAATAGGATGTTACTGCTCGCCCATGACAACCCCGATTTTCATGAAATCATAATGAGTGACGAGGCACATTTACATTTGAATGAATATGTGAATAAACAGAATAGACGTTTCTGTGCAATGGAAAACCCTCAAATTATTCATCAGTCACCTTTGCATCCATTAAAATGAGTCTGGTGTGCAATTTGGTCAGTAAGAATCATTGAACCTTATTTCTTTGAATCTGAAAACGGCGTAATGGTCACTGTCAATGGGGAGCGATATCGTGATATAGTTGAAAACTTTTTAACGCCACAACTGCATGCTTTGGGCTTGATTAACATGTGGTATCAACAAGACGGTGCCACATCGCAAACATCCAGGATTCCAATGGAATTACTGCGAAACCTCTTTCCACATCAAGTTATATCTGAAAAGCAAGGTTTGTCAAAAAAAAAAAAAAAAAAAAAAAAACAGAAAAGATTGAGCAACTCACAAAAAATATTCGTGATGAAATTAATGAAATATCGCATGAAATGTGAGAGAATGTAATGAAAAATGTGCTCAAAAGGGCTCGCATCTGTGAGGCTAACAGAGGCGGGTACATTTATTTGATATTGTATTACGTACATAATTTACGACATTAAATAAAACGTTTATCAATATAAGATCCATTCTCTTTCATTTAATCAAAAATTATAAACAAACAAAATAATATACCTTCCCGACGAACACCCTAAATTTTATTATTACTCTTTTGCCCGATTTGTAAGAAAATATTTGGGATTTTTCACCTTACACAAAGTTGTGGAACATATCCCAAAATTTACCATATTTCGCATGCATTTTTTTGCATGATTTATTTCTTTTCACGGTTTCTAAGAAACGCATGTACTGTACTTGTACATGTACTTTTTCGTCTGTAATAACGTTTTCTAAGAAATTGAAAAATTACTAAATTTTGATATGTATGTATTTTGTATGAGCGATATTTTGAGCCTGGATATGCTCAAACTCTTGCGATCAACTTCCACTAGATTGACCCCACAAGTATTTTTTTATCAATTAGCAAAAATGCTTTGTTTTGAACCCTCCAACAAAAATCCATACTTTTTTAAATTAAATCAATTTTTTTTTATAAAATTTATTAAAAAAAATATTTTAAAGCATAACCATAAAGGGCTTTTCCTCCTTTTTTTGCCTGCCTACCACGCGATAATCTCTTTGGTTATTCGTTTAAACTATAATTTATTCGCTACACTTTAACATTTATGAAAATGTCCTTTTGGTTTCAAAATCTCAAGTAATTATTCATAAATATGGCTGTCATGATCCAGAACTTTAAAAGAACGCAAAAAAGCATATTGAAATTGTCTTGACAAAAACTTGGATTACCTGCACTGTCGAAAAAATGGTTACAAGAACATATTTTGGATCCCCTAGCACCATAAGGATCCAAGACGGAACTGAGAAATCACATTTTTACGGCGTTTCACTCATATGCCCTGTAGTGTAGTTTTGCACAGCTCCTTTCCACTACCAGCATTAATATTCAGACACTACAGATCATTCCCGTTTTCTTATTTCATCCAATGGCAGCCTTCCCCTTTCAATTAAAATTGATTAATAAATTCATGCATTACCTTTGCTTGCACTATCATATTCTTTGCCAGTTCTAAATTCCCTTGATGATTTTGTCCTATTTCGGCAATAAAGTACACATTGCAATCGTCACGGTCAACTGTAACTCCACCCAATTTTAACGAAACCATTATCGTCGATTCGTAGCAATAGTATTGTAATTCGGACTTATTATAGACTTCAATTAAGTAATAAACGATCCCAATGTTATGCACCAGAAGATAACAAACCAATTTCAACAGACTAAACTAAAAGAGAGAGAAAATGGTCAAGAAGAGAGAGAAAATCCTCTCAGAGAAAACACATAAGACCAAAAAAAGAGAGAAAAAATCCACTCAGGAAACACATGAATTATCATTTGAGCATTGCCAGGTGATAATTAAGATTGATGAACATTAAAGTGGCAAGGCTAATATATTTCGTCTGGCAATAGACAGTAACTAAATTGTACGACAACACTCTTTCATCTGTTATACATTCGCAATAACCCCGAAGAAAATTTTGACGTCAAATGTCAAGATAAAGGTGGGAATACACGACATGTATTTTACATATCGCATGTCACTTTTACATACAAAAAAATTATGCATGCCGTGTGGCCCCTGTCAAACATGCCATATGCACCATGCATCATGCAATACATATGGCAATTTTTGAAATAAAGCGTGTTCAATTTTTGTATGTAAACCGCATCGCCGTCAGCTGTTTTATTGTAAACAACAAAGCGTCAAGTGTTCAACGACTACAAAAAAAAAAAAAAAAATAAAATAAAATAAAAATAATTTAAAATGAATAGACAAAACGCAAAAGTAAGTAATTTATTAACAATATAAATAAAAGTATTAATGACTGCTTTAAAAAAAATGGTTTTTTGTATCATAACATCAGCTGTTAATGACAATGTTATGTGGTTTACACATGCACGTTTGGCCACATAAAATTGAACGCTGCGTTTTTTCATAATTTTGACAGACATACGATAATCAGACGGGTCAAAAAAGTGACATGCGATATGTAAAATACATGTCGTGTATTCCCACCTTAACAAACCAAAACATTGGGGGATCAACAAACCAAAAAAGAGAAATTTAGTTATTGTCTATTGCCAGCCGAAATATATTAGCCTTACCACTTTATGTTAATCAATCTCAATTATTACAATGCAATGCAATGCTGCAATGTTAATTTTTGTTTTCCCTGAGAGGATTATTTGCTCTCTCCGTCTTTTTGGTCTTTTGCTCTCTATTTCAGTTTAGTTTGTTGAAAATGATTTGCTATCTCCACGCCAGCCTCAATGTTTGAAATTCCATTAAGCTTAACGCATACCGGTTACTGTAAGCAGAACACAAGATTGAAAACATTATCTCAACACAAAAATACGCGGCGCATTTCGTGAAAAGAAACTTATACCGTTCGTCTCGTTTTAAGCACCTTGGGGTGCATCCCCTTGTTAGGAAATCATTAGTAGTTTGTATATTACCGTAACATAACGGGTCGTTTTATGACTTCTTAGGAATCACATTAGGATTTACATAACCTATGAGGTTATTTGATAATGTGTAAAATTTTAAGTTTTTAATTGTATAAATCTCGATATGAACAGATGGCGATGGCGGTTTTATGGCCAAATAATTTTCATCATTGAAAATAATTCTAAATCCGAAAAAAAAGAAATACGCAGCTGCGTGAATTGTCACACTTACACAAAATTACACACTCACCGTCAAGTTATCCTTAAAATCTGCTAGACGACACTCCAAACCGATCTGATAGATTTAATTCTATTTGCAGATAATTTGGTTAAAGTTCCATACTCAAAATTTGCAAATGGTCTCAAATAGGGTTAAATCTGCAAAGCAATCTGCTAAACAATAATTTAAAGCCATTTGCAAGCTTTTGGATGAATAGTTTTACATACATAATTCAAGGTGCATTAATATCAATTCGTCTCGATATCAATTGTTGAATCGCAGTCTAAAATGAGATCAACTGTGATATTAACAAATATTTTATTTCTTTTTTCCATATTTAGAGGTTGTATTTTATGTAATACTTGTCAATCGGTTAAATGAGTTGCCGGATGACAAAAATATTATGTGGTCGTTGCCTAACTCACAACTGGATATAAACAGCCTAATAACAACGATTCAACGAAGTTCACACTTAAGCTAGGTACTACGTTTATGTTTTGCAAGAAAGTCTCGTGGAAATTTTTCCTCGTGTTCGTTATCGAAATACGGAATTATAATTTTAATTTGAATTTAGAGCTACGCAAAATTTAATAACAGATTAAATGGTAAAAATTAGTAACTTCGAGTAATTTTTTAAGATTTACTTAACTAAGTAATTGAGAAGCTATACAAGCAATGGCTAAAAAAAATAAAAAGGAAGAAAAAATAATAAGTTTAGCGATAATCATTTCCCCGTTCAGAATGAATAGAAAGATGGAAAGCAAAGCGGTCAAGCGGATAATTACAGATAAGGAATATTATTGAAATACGCAAGAAGTCTTCTCTTGTAAGCGTTTTGGAATGAAGAAAAAATTTTTAATGTGTTGAGAAGTTTGTTAAACTGCCTGGCTACTCTTACTTGAAAAGATCTGCTCAAATAATATTTTGTGTTATGAATAATCAATTGATTAGTGCGAATTGATCGAGTGAATTTAAATAATTCTACAAGAAACAGCAGTGATTGATTTTTGATAAAATTAAAAAACAAAAGCAATGAACGAATAACTACAAAATTACAAAAAGAACAACCTAGAAATTGTATCACAAACGGAGACACGTGCACAGTTCGACGAAGACATAACAGATAACGTATAGCACTATTGAAGGACAACTGGATTTTCGTTATATTGCTTTTAACTGTACCGGCATATATTTCGATGCAATAATTTATATGCGACATTATTAAACTACGTACTGGTTTTCGTTTAACATGAAGCGGAATTATTAAATCGGAATTATATAACCGCCGAAGGGTCTTATTCACACGCGAAACTACTCGTATCAGTATGCAAATCAAATGAGAGCTTATCGTCAACTATAACGCCCAAACATTCAATACTGCGCACAAACTCAATAGCTACCCCATTGTAAGACAAATTCAATTCACATGGATGGGAAGCAAACAACATTGCTTTTGTCTTAGACGGATTCACTTTAAGTTTATTTGAGGACATCCACACAGACATACGTACATTGGATACATCCTCAATTTTCGCTTGAATAACGTCTTTATTGTAATAACTTCCATTGAAAAGCAGCTGAACATCATCAGCATATGCAAAGCATAAACAATTATCCAACCTACTAAACAGATCATTTAGGTACAAAATGAAAAGCATAGGTCCAAGTACTGAACCTTGCGAGACACCACTTCTGACAGGCACTACGTTCGACGTCACACCATTAAGACACACGCATTGCATCATATCACATAAATATGAATACATAAGTTTGCACACATTTCCCCCAAAGCCATATAATTGCGAAAGCTTGTTTATTAGACTGACGTGATCGACTCTGTCAAAAGCTTTTTCTAAATGTAGAGAGATTAGAATACTAAAATTGTGGTCGTTAACATTGGCTCTGATAGATTCTGTTAGACCCGTCAGCAACATGGAAGTACCACGTCCCCGCCTAAATCCACACTGCCCATCATTTACCAGTTTATTTTCTTCGATGTATTCCGAAATTTGGTGCTTCAGAGTGTATTCTACTACTTTGGAGAACAGGGGCAATATAGCTATTGGTCTTAAATGTTCAAAAGTACTATCACTGGCTTTCTTTTTAATTAGGAATATTTTAGAAGTTTTCCATAACCTTGGAAAAGTGGAAGTCATTATAATAGCATTAACTACATGTAAAAAGTAATTAGATAGGAGTGGAAAAACAATCTTAAGAAATTTTAATAGCCATCATCGCCCACAACATTTGACTTAATACAGGAAAATGCTGCAAACAATTCAAAGGAATCAATACAGCGAAAGGAGAATGCTCGATTATTACATGAAAATGGCAAGAAATTATTTTGATCACCAATTACGTCAAGCTGGTTGCTCACAAAAAAATTATTCAAGTCGTCAAAGTCGTACAAATCGTCACAATAGATTAGAATATAGTCTCGAATGTGCCTCACGCTTTATCCTTCTCTTAATGGATTTACTGCGATTCCTCGCTCTACAGTAAATTTTCCTATTTTGTTCACTTCTGTCGTTGAGGTAGGCCGCATATGCTAAGTCACTCAGCGATTGATGGTAGCGAATTAAAGGAGAATTTAGGTAGTTTTTTTGAGAAAAATCGTGTGAATTGAATTTAAACCATTCGTAAGTATATTTAATTGATCATCAACATTAGACTTGTTAAAAATCGAAATAACATCCGTAGGTAAAACCTTTTCACACACTACTTCAGAAGAAATACTATTGTAATCATAAAAATTATAAGAGCTTATTGCGCTGCACTGCACTTTTAGTCGAAATATATATAAACGCATGTTTCGAAATGTTTGGGCATATGAATTGGCCAGAAGCTTCAATACGTTCAGGAGATGAGACCAAAAAGTAATCAAGTAGCGAAGATGATTGTGGAAAAGTTTAGCTTAAAATTTCACGATCATTTTTTAATAAGGAGTTTCACCACGAAAAGCCAGCATAGTACCAGCCTTCAGCCCCAGCCGTTTCGAGCTATATTATGCACGGCGATACGCTGCACTCGTTTCGGGCAGCATGTGCCTTGAGCCTCCCGTATTAGTAGATGGGCACTGCAGTGAATGATACGATAAATTTCACATATGCAAATATGCGAATCCCTAAGCTGATGATGAAAATTTATCGAACAATTTCGGAACAATTTTACGGCGACAAGTACAACCGTTTTCCTCCTTTTCAAGGAATCTTGTTCTAGTGTTAAGTCGAAACGTTCAATACATTACATCATCTTGTAACAGAAATGAAACCATTTCGTAGTGTTAAAGCATGCTGACGATAAAATCTCCGAAATTTTAAATTTGGTTACACTAATACCCTCTATCGAATTAGCTTCAGTGAAAACGTACTTGGCATAAACGCGCTTTTCGAAGATTCGTACACATGCTTTGTTGTGGTATAAAATAACAATGATGTTTTACGAAATATATGCTATCTGCCAATGACATGTAGTTCCTCCATAAAGGTGTAATACATCTCTATAGTTCTTGTATATTTTTCTCTCGGTGGCACAGCAATGACAAGAGGTCATTGCTTTAAAGGCAAGACTATTTCCATTCTACCCGATATCCCTCATATTTTTGTTGTTCTGTTAAAAGAAAATATTTTCCAGTTCTGCACGGCCGAGTTAAGAGTCTTTTTCCTTTCCGACATTGCGTGACAAAAAGTTGCTCAGAAATGTATTCTTCGCACTTTGGAAAAATTGAGCACCATGATTTCTTTTTGTTTCGCAGGCACATCAAAGCTCGAAGACCATCTCAGCGCCGAGTAACCTTTGTGTAGTATGACTCGGTCAATTCCATACTATTTGGTTTTTTCGCGCCCGCTTCTGAAATTACAATTGGCTAGCATTTGCAGTTCGTTCGAAGAATTCAGAAGTCATAAACGCTCATAGGACATGTCATCACCGATCAAACAGAAGGTTATAAAATATATTTGAAGACCAAATTTCAATAGGCGTATTGGCTAGTTTTGTGCTTAATTTGAGTGAAGCACTTTATCAAAATCACGCTTTATACTTTCGTGGAGGGATGACTGACAATCACCATAAAGGTTGAGGGCTGATCTGGGTAAAAACTTGAAAAATTGCAACTAGGTAAATCTCTTACCAGGTACATATGCGAAATTGAATGGCAAAAGCGATTGTATGGTTTACATGTGCTACCTTTTATTTGGTGTCCTTTCCTCGAGCAATTTATACTGGAATTTTTACTGTACAAAATTTACTGCGAGTATGTTCTTCATTGTCAGAAAATGCATTTTATCAGCAACCAATCCCTGCTACAAATGTGGCAGACAAATCAGGAAAGCTTTATAAGTGTATATAACGACCTTTTCTTTTTGTAATGTAATGTAGTAAGTCGGTTAAGATAGTTAGATTGTAAATTTGTAGTATCTCGTTTTTTCAACTTGCGGACATTTGGCCGCAGTTTAACTTTGAACGTAGGTTGAGGGATTTTATTCTTATTGAATATATTTATAAATATATATATATTCCTGAAGAGCTTTCTTTACCTTATTGTTACCAATACAACTCTCGATTTCCTAAAAAATCCTCTACAAAGACTTTGCTACTACAGCTTTTGTTAGCCTTATTCAGGAATTCTACAGTTATTCTAAAACTATTAGCGTCACAAGGCGGAACCTTCGCTTCAGAAATGGTTTCCCATCTTAGGTAGAACTGCAAACTAGAACGTATGGAGTAGCCTCACGCAAATAGAGAGATAGAGACTTCGAGGCTTTTGCGTCTTTTGTTGTATAGGGTGATTTTTTAAGATTTAAGTTTTTCAGGTTGGCAGTACTAGTTGGTAATGGCGTCCAAACGCCATCTGTCAAAGTGAAAAGTGTACAGTATACTCTGCCGTTTTACCATGGAATGACGAATGACCTGCCACAACGTCTAATTTTTGGTGAATGGGCCTTACAAAAGCTCAATGAAAATCCGCTGTTTTATCATTTCTTGCTGAACGGATACGTACACAAGCAAAACTGTCGCATTTGGAGTGATGAACAGCCACATGCCGTACATAAATTACCGATGAATCCCGAAAAAACGACAGTCTGGTGTGGTTTATGGGTTAGTGGCGTCATCGATTCATTTTTCTTCAAAGACGACCATGGAAAAAACGTTACCGTCAACAGCGAACGATATCGAGCCATGATACTCGATTTTTTTTTTGCCCCAATTGCCTGAGATGAACTTGATTGACATGTGGTTTCATCAGGACGGTGCAATATGCCACACTGCTTTGGCCCTGTGAGTTGGACCCCAAGATCTTGCGATTTGACGCCTCTAGATTATTTCTTGTGGGGTTATGTCAAGTCGTTAGTCTACGTGGACAAGCCGAAGCCTTACAGGATAACATAACACGCGTTATTCGTTTAATACAGGCCGAAATGCTTGAAAAAGTGACGAGAAATTGAACCTTCCGAATGGACATTTTAAGACGGATCCGCGGACAACATTTACATGAAATTATCTTTAAAAATTAAATGGCAAAGACGATTCCAATAAAAAATTTTAATGTATGAAGCAAATTTGAGTGTTTTATTCGATTTTTGAAAAAACTACGATTAAAAATCACCCTTTATTAAGGCCACCATCGACGCTCAAAATGGCAAAATTTATTGACGCTGGCTATGTCGTTAACCTTTAATTAGTCAATATTGCCAATTGTTATGAATTTTCTCTTGTTCCCACTTGATGGATTTGACTTTCACTTAATGTTGACTTAGCGGTCTATGCCAGAATGTACTGTTGTGCTACCACCTTTGTTCTTGTCCAATACGTCACTACTGCTGTACTTCACAAGCGCTAGCGACAAGCATTTATGAAATGCAATTATGGCAGCGAATACATGTTGCTAGTTAGTGATCAATACACTACTCACCCGTAACAATAAATGCCCTAATTGTGTGTTTTGTCCTATTATACATGTACTCTCTTTGTAAATGTATAAATCGAGGCTGTGATTTTTATATGCAAGCTGTTACTCACTGAGTTACGAGTATGTGAGGAATATTTAAATAAATATTTGAATATTTAAAGTGGCTGAAGAAAAGGCTGTTGTTTTTACAACTTTCGTGTCACCTATTGGGATCTGATGTCAGATACAAAGGCATTTCTGCCATTTAGGCCCATACTTCAATATCTTGAGTTCTGAATTGTCATTGACTCTTCTATCTGAACTTGTCCACTGAAATCCAATTTATATTCTGCGCCAGTGTCCGCCAATTGTTAATCCGGAAGATACGACCTACAGTATACGGCTATAATGTACTCTATTTCTGTGATTAGTATGGCATCTCCAATTTCAAGTTTTAAGAACACTATTCCGGAAATTATAAGAATCACGTTCGTCTTTGACAAAGCATCACTCAAAAAGTGAAGGAAATTGTTTAAAGTCAAAATCCGCAAGAACATTGTGATGAAAGCACAGAATCATTTACAAATTTAAGACATCTGCAAAGAGAAACAGCCAACCACTGCGAAGATTTTGGAGTACTAACTGTCAAAGCAATAGAGATCGTTTAATTTATTTATATATACTGCCACTTAATGACGACCGAAATGCTGTGGTTGTTAGCTATCAATGTATCAATGAAATGGATTCAATGGTGAAAAATTTTATTACGAATATTAGTTATAAATCAATTATGAATACCTCAAATTGCATAAGAACTGCATTTCCTAAGATAATCTGAAAAGATCAATATATTTTGAAATTCATATTGGCATAAAATATAATAAAACGTTTAGACAACGTTCCCAACCGATATCCTCAGCTTCTAATGCTTATGGTATCTATTTTTTCTCAGGAAATGTTAAAGCAATTACAATTTGCGAATTACAGAGCCTCAAATTTTTTATTTGCATATCGTTTTAAGTGATTGGCTGGCACATCTCTCTCTAATTGCATCTTTTTCTCCCAACAAAGTCATTAAAATTTTTAGTTGTCCTGCGGCTAATGACAAATTCTAACAATTCAAAACAACCAAGTAAATGCCAACATTTTACGATTATAGGTAGTTCCAAGGCGTTTGACACACATTTTGTATGATGAATTGAATTTAGTCTTTTTCAGCTTTAATTGATTGGATAAAATTGTTAGATAAAAGCGCATATTTTGATATACTCGTACATTGCCCTGCAAATTTTAGGAAATTTTCCGCATTTGCAATTGTTCATGACTTTTCTTATGAGTGACACGTGAACTTCCATGACATTGACGTTACAATAATTAAGACAGATAGAAATGTTTGTAGTTTTGACAGTTAAAGCATTTCCAACACTAATAACAAAAATTAACAAGTCTTCAAAGAATAACCTCCACGTAGAAATAAACGGTCACGAAACAAAGGGATTATCGTATTCTTTGGCTAGATAGATCATCTCAACTTTGTTTCCAGAGAAAAATAATTGGTCTGTACATTTTCATCGTCTTTGGTTAATAAACCAAATTGAAAAAGAGAGAGCGAAAATTCCAAATAGAGGTAGAAAGAGAATACTCACAGAGAAACCCAAAAATTTTCATTTCAGCATTGCTACGTAACAATTAAGTTTGATGAACATTAAAGTGGAACATTACTCGGCAACACTTTTTCATAATTTTGAAATTTCACAAAAACGCTTAAGGCAAAAAATTTGCCTTAACGTAAAATTAATAAACCAAATCTTAGGAGGAAAAATAAATCTAGACAGTGGTATAAATATTAATTGTTGTAAAATTTTTAATTAAAAGTAATAAAAAAAAATTAATAAATTTGAAAACTGAAACATTAGTGTATTTTTTCAGTGTGGGAATTTAATTTAGCTAGAAATCCATGGAACAGAAGCCACTTGTTAATAGCTGAAAATTTTGCATTTCTATGGATTTTGGCAAATATGTATGTTTCTGGTCCAGAAATCTCTCTCTCTTTCTCTCCCTTTGGCCTTTTCGCTGTCTCTCTCTCTCTCTTTCACAGAAATTGTTCTGAAATCGCTATCCGGATACAAATTTTTGCTCAAATTTCCAACTAACTATAGTGGCTTTTAAAAGTGTGGCCTCATTAAGAGAATATTTAAATACGTAAAAAATTACGTCAATATTACGTATCAAACCACAATTCCGCATACAGTTGCAGCATATCCCACCTTCCGCTATCCTATCATCTCACACCTATTGGTCCATTGATGTTCCCATCCATTTCAGGGTTTTATCAATATTCTTACATTTCACGTTTACCTCTGACAAAAGAGTTTTCCCATACAAATAACACTGTGGAACATTTTTGGGGTTTTTGTCTGGGGGGTGAGAAATTCCAAGTCAGGGTGATGGTACTAGGTCAGTATAGTAAAATCCTCAAAGGGTTTCGCGTTCGTATTTTTTACATTACATTTTTTACATACATTTTTTCCTTATCTTGATGTTTTTTCGCTTAGTTGTAAAACTTTGGCAAAAACGTAGTTTGACATAAGTCGAGAACGACTAGTTCGATTTTGCTGAAACAAATTGAGAAAAATTAAGAATTACATTTCCTTTAATCCATTCATATACTGTTTCTCTACCAAATCAACATTTTTGCAATTATAAATAAATTTATGAAGAAAATTTTGTCAAATTTTTTTTTTTTTAATCATATAAATCCCAAACGGAAAAAAGTGTCAAGTCTTATAACTTTTACGTAAGGCCACATAACCTATAAACAAAATGCGGCATAGATCATAGAAATCGATTAACGCGTTCTGCTTTTATTTACAATTAAGTGAAGGTATCCCATTTTGACAAGAATATTTATATTTGTTTCTATTCAAAAAAGTGCCATTTAACGCGTTTTTTTTATAAATTTTCCCCAATAACTCCAGACTTCTGGCCATAAACTACTAAAAAAATAAAGTAAACATTTTTATAATTTTTTATTTTTATTTTATTTATTTATTTTTATTTATTTTAATAAATATTGCCTAGACTTTTTCGATGGTGGTTGTTCGGGACTATTGGCATCGCATTCATCGCTGTCATCAGTTTCTGAACCACAAATAATGTCAATGTGTGACTCCACTGATGGCCCTTCTGCACCACCTGAAAATTCTTTATCATCAGGATCATCCTTGTCTTGCCACACAAACTTACTCCACCAGCAAATTTCCGCAATTATTGCATTCGGCGACTTTTTGCCTCTATATCTGTAAGTTTTTGTTTTATTAAAATGAGTTTGAAAAAATAAAAAATCAGTATTACCTCATTTCAAATGGCATAGCAACTTGATGATAGCGTTCGCCTTGTTCATCAGATTCGGTAGCCAATTGTTTGCTGAAGTAGTCCAGATGATGATGTAAATAATGGATTTTCAAGGACATGTGGACACCAATTTTCGAGAACGATCTTAACATCCTTGCGACAGAAGCATCGTAGTTGGTAGAACGATGCTTTCCCAACAAGCCTTCTATTACTTCTTTGATTGCCTACCATGCATCCAATTCAGCGTCAATCAAAATATTGTTGAATGCGTCACTTTTAATCAGCTTTCGTATATCTGGACCATTTAGTACGCCTGATTGGAAAAAATGAATCTGTAAAGATGGAAAATCAAGGGAAATGAATGTGATATTATAACTTACCTTCTTTAATTTTACTTTCGCTGAGTCTCGGGTAAATTAGTTTCAAACACAAGAAAACTTCATCTCTTTTGGCGATAGTTTTGATGAAATTCTTAACAATTCCAAGTTTAATATGCAGTGGAGGCAACAATAAATTCTCCTTCGGTACTAGAGGCTCACGAATAATATTGGCCGTTTGTAACCTGCTGTGCTCTCTGAGTTTCCATCCGTGGCATGTATATTGGTCACCGGAAAATCGTGTGTCCCAATCGCACAAAAAGCACATATATTTTATATAGCCGCTTTGAAGACCGCAAAGCATAGCTAAAACTTTTAAATCGCAGCATATGCGCCACCTATGTTTGGTGTAGTTAACCATTTTCAAAATATTTTCCAGTGCATCATATGTTTCTTACGTTTCTGTATTATAGGCGATTGGAACTGAAGGTTTTTTATTGGTCTTATGCAGTAAAACTGCCTTCAAGCTGAGTTTTGAACTGTCAATAAATAATCTGCTTCATATTTTATTTCCATTGCGTCCATCAATTTTCCTACATCCGGGCAATATGCAGAAGTTTTTCCATCATTCACAAGGAATAAACTTTGGAATGTTGCCTGACGACTTCGATAAGCTGTGACTTTCACACCGAGTGCCAACAAATTGTTTGATTTCAAAAACAAAGCCAGCTCTTCCGATTTATGCTGTGTTAATTCCAATTTGGCAACAATTGAATCAAGCTTATTTTGATTTATTAAAATTAGCTCATGGGATACTGATGGCTCATATGGGGGATCATCACGTAAATCATATGTCGGAGCAGTCATAGAAGATAAAATATCTGGGCTAGAAGCTTTTGGCACAGGAATGTCGTCCGAATGAGGCAATGGTGTTGCGGCACTTGCAACACCAACGTAATTATACGATTTTCTTATCCTTTTTGCGGCTCCTTTATTCGCACATGCATAGCAATTCAATGGATTGTGACCTTCGTCAGGATTAGTCCAAGTCATTGGGATACCGAATGGCATACTTTCACGTCTTCTATTTTTCCAATCCATTAGACGGTTGTAGCAGCTTTTACACACTATATTTGGCACCCAATTTTTGTTCACTATAACATTTTGGTTGAAGTACATCTCGTATATTTGAACAAAATCAGTACTGAAATTTCCCCTTTTTTATGTGTTGAGACATATTGACCGCAGCAGTAGCAAAAGCTATTTATATCTGGCTTGCACAGTTCCATATTCTATGACAAAATGAATGACAAAAATCGAACAATGAACACCTATTTATACCACGTATTTTTCAATATTTTACTGACGTTCTAAAACATGACCACACATGAATGTGGGTGCAATTTGTGTAAAAAAATCATGCAGGTAGCCAACAGAAAAAAACCCAAATAGTTACATAAGTGCACTTTCCTTTTTTCCTTTTAATTGTCCGCGCACATTTATGACCGTTTTTCAGTTTTTTACAGCAACCATAAAAATCAAATAACCTTTTGTTTATTACTTTTTTTTAATTCTGAGAATCAATGTTTTTTCCAAGGAATTTTGAGCATATCTCGAGCAAATTTTTGAAATTCATACCTTTACTTAATATTGAATAAAAGCAGAACGTGTTAATCGATTTCTATGATCTATGTCGCATTTTGTTTATAGGTTATGTGGCCTTACGTAAAAGTTATGAGACTTGACACTTTTTTCCGTTTGGGATTTATATGATTAAAAAAAAAAAAAATTTGACAAAATTTTCTTCATAAATTTATTTATAATTGCAAAAATGTTGATTTGGTAGAGAAACAGTATATGAATGGATTAAAGGAAATGTAATTCTTAATTTTTCTCAATTTGTTTCAGCAAAATCGAACTAGTCGTTCTCGAGTTATGTCAAACTACGTTTTTGCCAAAGTTTTACAACTAAGCGAAAAAACATCAAGATAAGGAAAAAAAAACTGACACATACGAACGCGAAACCCTTTGAGGATTTTACTATACTGACCTAGTACCATCACCCTGATTTGGAATTTCTCACCCCCCAGATTGGCTGTTGTACTGTGTAATTTATCTGTATGAATTCTTGCCTGTGATGAACTTTAATACACTGTAGGACATGAAATCAAATTCTGGCATTGCCAGCCAAGTATTTTTCACACAAACTACACTCACTTAACTCACTTGAGAGAGTGACACACTAATAGATTGGTTTGACAAATTTTACCATATTTGAGACGTCCAAAGACGATGTGAACGTATAGACGAATTTAGTCGCTCTGAACTTTATTTCGCTTGCTTATAACGTTTACTTAGGGGCATAATTTTGTCCTTCCTCACTCTCTTTTCTAATGTGGAATTTAGTTTAGAGTTTTTAAAAGTCGAGTATAATGGTTTTCATACCTTATTATTTTAATCCATAAAACTAGTAAACAAAATATGTAAAGTTATGGAGTTATTGTGCAAAGAGACTAAAGAAGAAAGCTGTATCATCTTATTCTCTTGTCTCCCTAACAATTCCAACTTTGGAGCCAAAGAGAAATAATTCATTTACATGTTTACATCGTCTTTGGCTGCATATGCAAATTTTATTAAATTATCCACAAGTAATGTTAAATCTGTCAGATGTTACTGTGCCAATAGATTTTTTTGGGGTCAATACCTTTATTGATAAACAATTCGTGCAAGGGTGAATACATTACTTTGCGCTTGTGAACAACAAACTGTCAAACAAAATCAAAACACCTCAGCATTGTCATATTACGTATAACTCATTTCATTTCAACTTATAGAAAAAATATCGACTATAATGACGTGGAAACGAAAATTACCTTTAAAATTTTTAAAATATCTTTTAACATATATGGTATTCAATTATATTTTCTCCATTCAATTGGAGTCATTGTATTGACTGTCAATTAAACTGATACGATTTTAACACTCATCTCGAAATGAATACCACTACCAATCGATTTAGGACTTTGCTATAGTCGACAAGGACATTATGTGTTTCATTTCACTTGAAATCAATTTCGTAGTTTTAGTTAAAGGCGCATTTTAGAAATTAGAATCATTTCGTAAAATTCCATTTTATCTTCTTCAAATTGGCAATGAATTTAAGTAATTTCGCATGTTTTTCTATTTTGACAGCTGATTATTATGAAACAAATTAGCTGCTGATAGGGAGGAACCACATAACACATTAAAATAATCAAATGTCTGAAATGTAATTGTTTTTGAAATCTTTATTCAAAATGCTCAATTTTACGTGCGACTCAGCTAATTTAAATGTATGTCTTTAGGTAATAGTAGTTTTGACCAAAATATATTTTTGATTCGTTTCAAGCATATACTATGGTACCATAGTTCAACCCATTGCTTGAAAAAGCATGCTGTCAATTGATTTTCAAAATACGAATGGACCAATTTCTGGTTCATCTCATTAATTGTATTCCCAAATACAAGTAATAGTAGATCGGAAGAGATACTTCTAAAATTGGTAAGCGATTAGTATGAAAATATTGCCAAAAAGTTTAAATGTAACAGATCAACCTATATGTGTACTATTCCCTTTACACGTCTTATGACCCTCATCCATTTAGGTTAATAAAGCATCAGTCGCAATGTTATCTTGTCATTGTACCAAAGGCAAACTTTCATTAATCTGGCAACATTACTTTCGTAAACCGTTTGCTAGGTTTTTCTTTTCTCTAACCGATTGTCAGGTCTTTGTGTGCTCGTTCGTTCTTCGAATTCGCCTATCGCTTCTGGTAGCTGTGAAAAAATCTATCAAAAATACTTAAGAAAACAGTAAAACGAGGCACTTACGTCGTCAATACCTGCAAAATAATATACAATTCCAAAATTTTTAACCAAAAGTAAAAAGGACGGAGAACAGTTTTTGGTTGAAGAACGAGAAAGAAAATTACAAGTCGAAGAAACAAACCCACCAATTAATCAACCGAACGACTTACCGACCAACGCTCGACGATATAGTCATAAAAATCAAGCAGCGAAGAGAACAAAAGAAAAAATATGGTTGACATAATAAATATTGACAGCATCATATCGCGGCTCCTAGAAGTGCGTGGGGCTCGGCCAGGTAAAAATGTCCAATTGTCGGAGGCCGAAATTAGGGGATTGTGCCTGAAATCGCGTGAAATCTTTCTGTCACAGCCCATCTTGTTGGAGTTGGAGGCACCACTGAAAATCTGCGGCGACATTCATGGCCAATACTATGATTTGTTACGTCTGTTCGAGTATGGTGGTTTTCCTCCCGAATCCAACTACATATTTTTGGGAGATTATGTTGATCGTGGAAAGCAGTCATTGGAAACAATCTGCCTGCTCTTGGCCTACAAGATAAAATATTCAGAAAATTTCTTTTTATTGCGTGGTAATCATGAGTGTGCCAGCATTAATCGTATTTATGGCTTCTATGACGAATGCAAACGTCGATACACTATTAAATTGTGGAAAACTTTTACCGATTGCTTCAATTGTTTACCGGTCGCTGCCATCGTCGATGAAAAGATTTTCTGCTGTCACGGTGGCTTAAGTCCCGATCTCTCCACCATGGAACAAATACGAAGAATCATGCGTCCCACTGACGTTCCCGATCAAGGCCTTTTGTGTGATTTGTTGTGGTCAGACCCCGATAAGGACACTATGGGGTGGGGAGAAAACGATCGTGGTGTTAGCTTCACATTCGGCGCCGAAGTTGTTGGAAAGTTCTTGCAGAAGCATGAGTTTGATTTGATCTGCCGCGCCCATCAGGTCGTGGAGGATGGTTACGAGTTCTTCGCCAAGAGACAGCTGGTCACGTTGTTCTCAGCTCCAAACTATTGCGGTGAATTTGATAATGCAGGCGCTATGATGTCAGTCGACGAAAGTCTGATGTGCTCATTCCAGATCCTGAAGCCAGCAGACAAACGTAAAAAGTAAATGATTTGCTGAGTAAAATAACAGCAACAAATGCTTAGAGATAGATGCATCCTCCCTCTCTCAATCTATGTATCTCAACCGTGAGAATCAAAACAATAACATCTAACATCTTTCCACTTATTTTACTTGCCTACAAGCGCATTCACTTTTCTCTCTTTTACTTTGGAATAGTATCAACTTTGAAAAGTTGTTTTTACAACTATTATTTTGGTTTTACTGAACGCGTGTCCCCGATAGAAATTAAATATGTATTTTGATATTGTACTGAAAGCACTTTGTTTCATTTTTTGAAATTTCAAAACAATTTCTCAAAATTAGGCAAAGTAGACCAATCTGCTATCCTAGACGGAAGAGGGTGCTGGAAATGATTTACATTGTGAATGAGAACGATGTTGGATAAAAAATCGTCTATTGAGCATTATTTGTACCAAATTTTTAATCTCCGTTTCTAATTTAACTTGTTCTTGTGAGTGTTTAACATATGCAAAATGACAGCTATTTATCTATCCCCAGACATTTCGAAGCATTTTTAATAAATTCAAAACGAAATATTGATGATTTTCATTAGTTTTTTTGACATGTTTTGACTAATTTGCTCTTTAGGGATATTTATTAGAATTTGTTTCATCAATACGTTTCAACATC
>JAHXMU010000655.1:0-19841 GCA_019455685.1 Philornis downsi | reverse complement strand
TGTGACTATATTACCTTGATAATCGAGATTTTTGTATTTATTCCAGTCCTGTCATTGTTTTTTAGTTTCAATTATTTTATTTGTGAATTATTGAGTCCGCTTCTATTCAATATAGGAGTGAGTGTACTAATCTTATAATATGGTCATGGCTAATCAAATTTTCAAAAGAATGCTTTGTTTTTTAAGCGCGCTTTATTATATTGACAGAGGAAGTTTGCAAATGTCTAATATAGTGGGACAGCTCCACTGGTCATCTAGATTACCTTGTCCCTGCCAGAGATTATGTGTAGGATTTTGGTTTATGTAAAAAAATAATTTTTACGAAGATTGGTGAAATCTACTTGACAAAGATAACTTGTCGACTAAATTTTTTTTGCGTGTTTGAAAGACAAAAATAAAGGCAAATGCCCTGCCAAGCTAAACTACAAAATGTTTGTTGGTGACAAAAGTGTCTGTCAAGAAATGTTCAAACCTAAAATCTAGACTGGTGTCAAGATTTTTTCTCTTTTCTAAAGCAGAATTCTATTTCCAAGTTATATATATAATTTGATTTTTTGGTGTGTTAATTGAAATAATACATTTACTATGTATATGTATCCGTGCGTTACTTATAGACTTCTATGTCGCTTAACGTATTGCGATAAAAGTTTGGCAATTTGTTTGTTGAAAGTGCCAGTGGCAGTTCTTAGAGCGCCTGAGTTGCACTAGGTGGACTACATCTGGATATTAACTAAATTGACGTGTAGCGTAGAGCAACATCATATGCTCTAAAAAAGGAAATTCCAGATTGATTTACTGAGTTTTAGATTATCAAATTCCTCTTCCAAGACCACCGATTAAAATACGCGTTGTTTCTGTTATTTTTAAAATAAAATTTGTAAACATTGATATAAGATGTCACAAAAACTGATTTACCTAGCATTTGTAATAGTTCTAAAAATCGGTCGTTCGTTTACGGTTTTGAATAATGTACATACACATTGGTCGAAAAAATAAGTACATCAGCTTATTTTTGCTTTATGTTTAATTTTAGTTACTTTAACGGAAAGTAAACATGGAAATTCTTTTTTATTTAAATAACTTTAATATGCTAATGCCTTTAAAAGTAAAAACAAAACCGGGGCTTCCCCGTTGTTTTCACTGTGAGTTAGTTTTGTTCATCTGTGATTTTGTGAGCGATTTTGCAGTCCCATAAAAGGGAAAAAGAACATGACTCCTGCCGAAAATGCATTGTCTTCTAATATCTCAACACTGCAATGCTTCGACATAATCTACCTGAGACCACATGTTCGGGCCCTGGTCTCGTCACTCACGTAATCCGCACTTACATAGCCCACATTACGAAGAGTAATACATGAGTTTGCGGCGTTACGCCTGCAGACTCTCCGCTCATGTATTCTCGGCCTTGGCCTCTTCTCACGTAGTTTAAATCTATGACGAGGGAAATGTGCGTAACTCAAACATTGCG
Organism: Philornis downsi; assembly: GCA_019455685.1. Taxonomy (NCBI): domain Eukaryota; kingdom Metazoa; phylum Arthropoda; class Insecta; order Diptera; family Muscidae; genus Philornis; species Philornis downsi. Next base: position 18,373 of record JAHXMU010000655.1, on the reverse strand, counting down.
CTACGAACATTGCGCTAAACTACACCATTAGAGCTACTAATTCAGAAGCTGCCGTGAGCTTTTGTATATCAATCTAATCTCTGCCGATCTCAGAGACTCGTCGGCAATTAGATCTAAGATTCAACTACTTATAGTTAGGCTCACTACGTGAGCGATCCAATAAAACAAATAAAGCAAAAAAAAGGTGTGATTTCAGTACTTGGTCAACGTAATAAATACATTGCTCAATTCTTTAATATTTTCGCAGTCTTTTTGGAAAGGCTAGTTATTTTACTGTTGTTTATCTTTATTCATAACAAAATATATAGTAAAAAAAAAATCAGCAATGGGTCAAAAAAGTCTATGTAATTTCATCGCGAACGGTTCGTCGTAGACTACAAGATGCACATTTACCAGGACGGATAGCCAGAAGAGTTCCTTTGCTTAAACAAAAAAGTGGTGAAACAAAAATTAATGTATTTGGAAACAACTGTGACCGGAATGTTCGACGCCCTAAGGGTAAGGAATTCCATGTTCGCTTTGCAAAGAAGACGGTCAAGCACGGGGGCGGTATTGTTATGGTCTGGGGTCGTTTCTCGTGGTATGGTGTCGGTACGTTACTTCGAATTACCGACACTATGACCAGATCCCACTACAAAGTTATCTTGGGAAATACGATGTTGAACTATGATGTGGAAAGTATGCCTCTTAGATGGACATTCCAGCAAGATAACGATCCGAAGCATACTTCTATGTTGGTAAAGGATTGGTTCCAAGATTATAATGGTGTAATTCTTGACTGGCCAAGTCAATCTCCGGACTTAAACCCAATCGAAAATCTTTGGGTAGAGTTGAAACAAAGACTTGGAAAGGAGGTTCTTAAAAATAACGATCAGTTATGGAATTTTGTTCAAAAAACTTGGTATGAAATACCAGTACAAACCTGCAGGAAACTTATTGCCAGCAAGCCAAAAAGGGTTAACAAAATAATTAAAAATAAAGGCTTTCAACGAAACTCAGCCAGTTTAGCAGAAAAACTTGATTTTTTACTTTTTGCTCATATTATCTAAATGTACTTATTATTTTGTCCAAGTTTTTTGATAAATTTCTTACATTTTGAAAAATGCTGAATTTAATTTTTGTTTTTTGTTATTGTTTTAGTATTTTATTTCTAATGTTATAACAAAAGAAATTAGCATTTGTTTTTTCTTTTAATTTAAATAAATTTTAGTCTACGAGCCTTTAAAAAAATAGATGTAGGGCGTACTTATTATTTTGACTATATGTGTATAATCAACGAATAAAAAAACGAAATAATAAATATTCGTTAACTAAAAAATTATTCAAGAAAAGAGTTCAGCGCTGAAAATTTAAATATTGCAAAAGCAGAAGTATATCAAATGAATTGCTTTTGGAAAGAACAGAACCTTAAAATGCCGACAGAAACACAATTGAATAATTTTTAAATAAGTGTAAGGAGTTTCCAAAACGTGTAAAAACTTATTTTTTCACTTTTTTTCGTTCGTTTCGTTTCGATGTTAGCCCTGCATAAGGCTGAAAAACGAATTGAAATACAAACCCACAGTCGACAAATTAGGAATGAAATCAAAATTCGTATTTGAACAAAACTTGGATGGTTTGAAAATTAAATGTTTGTTTAGTTGGGTAGAAACATTTCGAAAATAGAGTACATAGTAAAAATGATAGACACATTTTACATTACACATTTGCAATTAGTTTGAAGTAAATGATACACTTCGTATAGTGGTAAAAAAATACATATTTTTGACCACTCGTCCGTATCTGTTTCAAATCATTTTAAACAACTCTGAACCTTTAAAATCGGTTTGTAAAAAGTAATCCTTCGCATTTAGGAACACAGTTTTTTTTATTATAAGCTAATTCTCCGAATTATACCAATTTGTAAAGGGTCATCAGGTACGTCATCCATGTGTTTTTTACATTTAAATACCTTTAAGCAACTCCAGATATAGTCTATACATTTGAAAAATAACCTAAAAGATTCAATTAACATAAAATTATTGACATATTTGAAATTGCAATTTATGACACTTTTTGCAACAACTGTGTTGTAGTGTGGTTTCTTTCGTCGCTTATTTTAACCTCGAATTCCTTTAAAACATTCGGTGTATCTTCAATATATCTGTACAATAAAATAAAGGAATTCATTAGTTTAAATTGCTGAAACAATCGGATTTATATTGCCTTATTTACGTTTTACAATCATTTTCTTATGAATTCATTTCTCTCACCATCGGTTGTACTCTCGAAATTATTTTTTGGTTCAGGCTGGTAGTATGCTGACTTTTTGCGGTGAAACTCCATACAAAAATAAAAAAAAAATGGTCGTATTATATTTGTTTGTGACGAACATTTTTTTAAGTGGCAACGTCAACCTTTTTTTTTTTTTGTTGGTTTCTTAAAAGTTTAAAACTTCATGTCCACTTAATAACTATGTATGTCTTTACAACTGACAAGGTCCGATTCGACACTATTGAATCAGTAAACCCCTTTTTGCGTTTAATGTACAATAATAGTTCAAATAATAACAGATATTATATGCAGTGTTTCAAAAGTTCCTATTCCATTTTTCCTTTTAGCTTTAGATTTGTATTGTAAAATTTATAAAACACAGAACCAAGCCCATAACTTAGCCTTTTATTTCAACAAAACAGCTTAACCTTTTTTTCTAATCGCTTTAATTTTTTGTTTTTGCTGCAAGCAACCGAAACCATCAGCATCAGTATTGTCAGCAGCTTTTTTAAGCGAATAGGTATGTATCCAAAAAAAAAAAACATTGAACATATTTTGATTGATAGACTGCCTTTTTCATATTTTTATTTAGATTGATTTTTTTCACTATTAAACAAATATGGTGATTGAATGTAGTCGTATTTACACAGGAATGGAGGCGAATAGTCGCAAACTGTGAGATTGGGAAGAATGAAGAACGTACTTAGCCAAATACAATAAAAGCAATATATCGCAAAGCTGCATAAGTCCGAGATAGTCACAACGTATTTCGGCATGCGCTTTATGTAGTAGGTTACTTAAAATTCTTAACTGGTTTTTAAAACATCGCCACCGCCGCCAGACTGTCCAGAAAAGAATCGAATAGGGGGAATATAATATGTTTCAGGAGCAGGGACGGGACCCTTGCTAACAAGATAAATAAGATCCGCCTGGACTCGAAGCAAGACTATTGTTTACAGCAGCTGTTATTACGGTCTCTCGGCAAATAAAAATCAAATTTTACTTGTCTGCCTGCAAACGGTATCGAGGTAGCAAGCGCAATTAAGTGCAAGGATTGCGTTGATTGAATTGAAGAAAGATCGGAGCACAGTTTACAGACGCTGGTCGATTCGGTTAAACAGCAGTGTAAGCAAATCGGTTAATATCTAACCATGTTAAAATTTATTTACAAAATTTGATTTTGGCTTCACAAAGGAATGATAATTTTTTTAATCCTGTTTTAGCCCTTTCCTTCACTACGTTATGTCTTTTCCCCTATTAAATCGGAAATGCATTGGGGATATGCGGATTAATGACAAAGAATTTTAAAATATATGCACAGTTTTACAAATGGTATCATGGATTCGTCGGGATTTTCTAATTAAGTTCTAAAGGAAAATGAGAGAAATGGTGTCGAAAACACCAAAGTTGATAAATGGGAAAATAAAACAGGACCTCGAAAATTGTTAGTTGAAAACCCCCACAGACTTTATAAAGACCTTGGTGAAGCATATCCATTTAGAGTGTTTGCATTCATTATAGAGAAGGTGTCTGACGTGATTGGTGCTTGGGCTCGGTTAATATAAGACTGATGTTAACTCCATCCACGAAATGGGATGGACTGGATAGACAGTACTTCGTATGATACATGTGATGTATCGATTGCAATTTGTAGACCAGAGTTACACCTAGCAGAGTAATCATACATAGTTGCGAATTGCAGGTTATGTAAGTGATGCAACTAGTTCCCGGACATCTGGGTGGTAGATCACTAACACCCAGTTAGTACAATATTTTGATATATAATGTTATAACGTTTATAACATGACAAGCTCGATTGACATTACTTGCAAGAAATTATAGTCTGGCGAATAATGTCGAAGTACTGCGGTGTGAAGATGAAGGAATTTATTTCATACACGCTTTTCAGTGAAACAATGTTCACAAAAGTAAAAACGCTTTTTGTTTTTGGAATGAAATATTGTTAAGTACATAATATAAGGTTTTCCGTTCTATAAGGGACTCACTTTTCAAAGACATTTATCTCAATTTGGCGACAATATTATCGCAATTAAAAAACTACTTAAACTCAAGAAAAATGTTTTCTAAAAATTTCTTAGGCAGTTCACAAGATTGATATTTGTATATTAAAAGGAAAAACAAGAAAAAAAATAAATAAAATTAGCGGAGAAATGCCAAAATCTACGAAGACGTTCAAACATTGAAATCGATTGAAATGAAAGTCGATAAAAATCGTTTGACATCAAATTTTTGTAGGATTTTAAATATCCTACATCTCAAGGAATTTTAGATGGTTTAAAATAAGCCATGCCATAAATTTCTAAAATTTTGTCAATATAACTCCGTTGATGGATAAGAAATTTTCCATCTGTAAATTTCATCTTTATTCCGAGATATAATTTCAAAGTGCTCAAGCTAATTACGTTAAATCACTTCGAAATCAATCAATCAATTCAATAAGTTGTTGACGTTTAGTAAAGACAAGTATATCATCTACATAGACCAATAAGTATACAATATCGTCATTGCTTTCTTTGATATAAAAACAGCTGCCAGATACACCCCTTCTGAGTCCTAAACTTATTAAGATTCAGTTACGTTTCTGATTCTAACATTTGGCAGACTGTTTTAATCCATATATACTTTTATTCAATTTGCAGACTAATTGTCGTTTTGAATTTTCAAAGCCTTCAGGCTGTTTTATGTAAACTTCGTTCCCAAGTTCACCGTATAACAATTCAGTTTTAATGTCAATGTGATTTACAGCCATGTTTTTATAAGACGCATCTGCCAGAAGTGTTCTAAGAGTTAATTGCTTCATAACAGGTGCAAACACTTCATCGCAATCTTGATGCTTTTTAGCTTTTATATACCTTTTTTTTAGAACCATCGGGTAGTGGTTTTATTTTGTACACCCATTTGCAACCCACAGACTTCCTTCCTTTAGGCAAATCTACCAAATCCCAAACATTATTTTCTTACATGGCTTGTGTTTCTTCTTGCATAGCTTCAATCCACTTTTGGCTATCATGACTATTAGCAGCCTCATTATAGGTTGGGATTCTACATTCATATCTAGCCGGCAAAAGGGAAGGAAGGGACAAAGGGAAGTGTTTATTCTTGAAGATCTTCGAAAAACGATATCAGCTATAGTATCAGCCGAATCTTGATAATTAGTATAATGAACTGGAAGATAATTTGCAGTTTTAACAGATTATTTATCATATCCCGAAAAATCATCCATTATTAAACCATTATTAGTCGAAACTATTACATCTTCAGTTTCACTGCCCGCTGTATCATATTTCATTTCATTACATTTCATTTATTGACCAGTCTTGTAATTTAAAGCCTTTTGGCCAATATTAAACAAGTTACAAAATGCATAAAATAAATACTACTTGAATTGAAAAACAAAAACAAAATATAACTTAGAATATAAAATTAAATTAACTAGTAACTATAATTACCTATAACGCTCAAATTGAAGTGCACCACAAAGTAGGCGACATGAAGGGAAATAAAAATAATGACAAAAAAAATTAAATATTGAATGATGTATGTATATATGTAGGTCACAATAAAATGCATAAATTGAAATAAATACTACTCCAAAGTAAATGTAAAAATGTATATAAAATAAAAATTGATCACATAAAATCATACATTTAATATCAACCAATAAATACACCAATAATTAACAAATATCATTCGTAAATGCAAGCATTAAGATGTAAAAGAAGATGTAAGATGTAAAGAATATTCACCTACGTCAACTGCATATGATAGATAAGTCTATTACGAAATATTGCGTATGATACATTTACATTTCTAAGCTCATTTGGCAATGCATTATAGCTACGAGCTACTCTTACATTAAAAGATCGTGCCTTCTACGAACGGAATAACAAAATTTAAAAGATTCGTATAGGAAACGCGGACATTGTCTTAGTCGCCACAAATGTCATCTTCAGACATAAAATTATCTACAGGGATTTTCTCAAACTTTGACAAAATCACGGGTATTAAATTTGGATTAACACTCATTTTTGGGCGACTGCTGTTAAAATTTTCAACGAATTTCACATCTCTTGAGATAATAATTTTATTTGTGTCTGTATCAAGTATTCTCTATGCCTTAGATTCATTACATAATCCACCCAATAGTCCTTTCTTTCATACATTATCAATCTTTTGAAGAAATTTTTTGTTGATATTTAAATACGCTTCACAACCAAATGGTTTCATTGAAGGTTGTTTAGAAACCCAAAAGGCGTTTTTTTATTGACTTTGATGGTTGTCAATTCTAATCCAGATTGAATTGGCATACAACGAGCCATTTCGATTAGAGTTTTATTTTTCCGTTCCGCTGGCTAATACTCTTGTTTTTCAAAAATGTAACCAACATTTATTTTATTGTTCAATTCACCTCCTCTATCTGTTCTTAAAATCTTCATTCTTTTCCGAAACAAATTTTCAGCATATTCTACATACTCCTTAATTTTCTCGGAATCTTGACTCTTATTTGACAAGAAATATACAACACAGTACCTGGTATGATCATCAACCAAGTCTAAAACTTCTTTCGCACGATTCTCTGATACTTTTGGAAAAGGCAAGGACCTTGTCATCTTGCCTTTGAAAAAAGTTTTACAACAAATCGGAATGTCCTTTTGCTGTTTTTAGATAAACTGCTGGATTCCCCATCGTCCCAAAGGCCTTTCCAAATAACAACACGTATTTGGTTTGAGTTTCGATTGCTGTTGTTTATTGATGTTGATGTTTGTTTCAGCGATGTTTTGTTTATTCTCTAAACACAAATACATTATAAAATGAAATATAAAAATGAAATAAATAACAATAAATGGAAAATTATTGAAATTAAAATAAAACAAATTTAAACAAATAAAGGCAAACAAAAAATATTTATAAAAACTAGACTTACTTATTTTTTGGTTACAGCAAAAGAGACTAAGTATTTGTCTGATGGGCCTATTTATAGACATACAATGTTCTAAAATCATAACAAATACTAACATACATAACAGTTAACAAATTTAATAATGTAGTGGATACTTTCTAAGCTTGGGATATTTTTGTTGATTGACAGTCGCTCAAGCATTGGCTTTTTTAAGGTGGCCATCACCGACACGGAACAATTGCATTTGTTCAGCTCCACATTTGAAATCCAACTGTTGTCTATCGCAAATTTAATAGATTTTATTTCTTAGTGACCAAATCTGTGGTGGAATGTGTGGATACATTGAACTTCGGATGCTTTTGCTATATTTCTTGTTGTTCTTGTTGAAGAACATACAAATGGTTGACTAATAGTTGATTGTCTTTTAAAATCTCGCATTTCGATCCTTTGAATAATATATTTAATCCATTTTGTACCATTTTTGCGACTGATAATAAATTTCCATCCAATTCCGGAACATATAAAACGTTTTTTTCTTTAGCACATATGCATTTTCCTTTTGCTATCATCACTATTTAGTGAAGTAAAAAAGTCCACATTGCTGCTCATGTGACAACTGGCGCCAGAATCTACAGTGCCGCTTACTTGAATAGCACCCCCTTTAAATATTTTTCTAAGCTCGTTTTTTTCCAAAATAATAATTATAACGAACTCGTTGTGCTTTTATAAATCATGTTTTACGTATTTGCTGTAATTCTATAACATAAATTTTTTCATTTTAATGAATTTAGTACTTAATTCATTAAAAACATTAAACACAAAAAAAAATCAGAAATTCAATTTCAGTTGTTGGTTCATTTGAATAGTCCCCTTTACAAAATTTAGATTATACACGAAAACATTAATTCCAAATTAAAGGTATTATTGTTTGCTTACATCTAATTTAAAACTAAGTATTTTAAATAAAATTTAGTAGTGGGTACTTCCGCCCTGATTGAGAATACATTCATACATTCTGTTCGGTAAAAAATCATAGTTTTTTGAAGTCCAGTAAAATACACGAACAGGCCTGTTTAATTCAATTAATGAGTTAACTTTTGCTTGCCTGATTCGTACATCTTGCCTACTAGCCATCCCCAGACCCTTTCAACAATGTGTAAGTCTGGAGAGTAAGGCGGCCAGTTCACAACCTCAACATTTTGGCTTTCAATCCATGATTTGCGACTGCTGCTGTGTGGATTGACGCGTTGTCATGCTGAAATTTCCATTCCAAGTCTCCGAAAATATTTTTAATTTCAGGAAAGCTTTTTCCAGCACTGGAGAGATCGCACCCCATACCATAACTCCACTTTCCCGGCTGTGTAATCGATTGAGTAGGTGTTCCTCTTTTCGAAGATCGTGGAAGTAGTAATTATATCCATCAGGGCCCTCTAAATTAAATTTTTTTTTTGTCGGAAAATATAATTCTATTCCACTCTTTACTCCCCCTCACAGTCGTACGACAAAAATTAAGTCGAAGTTCCTTACGGAGATTGAAAATAATCCTTTTTACCATTGATACACTTACGCTAGCTTTTTCTTGATTTTGGCAGCAGAGTTGTGTGAATTTGAGGCATACCTCAGAATAGCCCTCAGCGGCTGTAATAGCACTTGCTGTTCGACGTTTCATATTATTTCCATAGCCTTCGGTATATCGATATAACTGCGACTTCTATTTGTTTTTTTGGCTATTTAGTGAATAGACTTGTAGGTAGGATCTTTCCTCAATACTCAAGGATTTAGCTCGGCCCATTTTACTTAAAATCTATTGTTTTATATTTAAGTATACACAATTACTGTAATCCAATCTGATTTATGATGATCTGCAAAAGCCTTTCACGCTTAAACTGATTACCACGTGAGGGATGCTATTCAAATGGGCCAAAAAAGAAGATCATATTTTTCAATCATTTAAAAGAAAAGAGTGAATTAAAATAACTTTAAATAGTAGTCACTATTGTTAAACGATTAGGTTGCGCAACTCAAGTGAGCGGCAGTGTATGTACCACTCATCTCGACGCCGTTTCTTACCAGAATTTAAACAATATTCTTTATTTGACTTTGAAGTTTTCTTGGCTTTAAACGTGTTTGGTTTGTTTCCGGTGTGCTTTTTATAACGGCAATCACGTTTAATGTGCCCAGTCTAACCGCATCCATAATATTTCTTTATAGTATTTTGGGATTTCAACACAAGATTCGATTAAGCTGTTCCCAGATTTCCTTCTTGCCTTCTTTTCTACTACTGTATCAATTTCTCCTTAACAAGATCTAGATGATCCACGTCCACAGATATCATTTAATTACTTAATTTGATAGCAGTTAGGATAGAAATTTGTATCTAACACGTGCCGACACTAGAAAATAATTCAAAACGCTTTAGACATCTGCGCTCCTCCAATTTGTCACATTGCCTTGACAACATAAGAAAAACGTTGAAACGACAACTCGGCAGTAATCGGTGATGGATCTATATATATAACGAGGTGTTTTCTGTTGAATACTCCTCCTATTCGCTTATGTCGTAACTGTAGAGGGGAATATGCTTTAGAGAATCTAACTCACTCACTAACAAACTCGGGCAAACTAAATGTCTCCAATATTAGAAGAGGCTATATATTACGCCTTAAAGCACACTTTGCTGTTATTGCCATCAATTTCAAATAGATAATAAAAGGTAAATACTATGGACTTGAACCAAAATAGTATTAAACTCTTACAAGAAGTCGAACATTTTATCTTTTAGAGATAGAGACTTGTTTTCTCTACAGTAATCAACCTGTACGGCCGGAGTCCAGGATTCTATACCGTGCAGCACACTTTTTGTTCGTCGAGGAAGCCTATGATAGCATGTTTGCAAACAAAACTTCTCCTAATTTCCACGTTGTAGCCATTTTTTTATTGTCGAGAGGACTGATAGATTGGGCTTGACAAGACTGCAGTAAAATCTCGCAGTTTTTTGCAACGATGACTGTATCAGCTTACTAAGTAACATGCCTTTTATTTAAATATACTTTAAACAGGACAAAATTATAAAGCTTTCGTCACAATTTAATCTTACGTCTAAAAAGAACACAAACTAGCTGTATTCGAAATCTTAATACATAATTGTTTCATCTATATTCTTAGAAGCTTTATTGCCTTAATCTTAAAAAATAAAATGTAAAGAATTCAGTTAACATAAGTTAATACTTATGGAGATTTGGTTCCAAAATATTTGGACCTGTATTCCACTGTACACGTGTTTATATTTGAGATGCACATTTGAGGTTGAAAGTTGATTTTTAGCATAATTTCTCAAATCATTCATTGGAATCATTCGTAGCCTGAGTAGCATTTACCTCCGGTGGCAATTCATCGTCCACGCCACCAATCGGTGTATATTCTTCTCTCTGTAATTGTTGATGCGACGAATCCGAAATTGCAGGGCCCTGTCCTTGGTCCTCATTTGATATAACAATGTCATGCAATAAAACTTCGTTACGAGATGTGTCTTTGTTTGATTCATTAAGTAGCTCAGGGTTGATATTCCGTATAATGTCCGTCAAGCGTTGAATCTCAATTCGTGCATCTTCCAACTCGCTTTGCAAATAGGCAATATTATCTGCCTGGAGACGAGCATCACCTAAGCTCTGCAATAAATACTGAGTGGGATCTTCTGGACGGTCCTTCAATATGCGAACGAAGACTTTTGTTAATGATTCTATAATACCACCACGTTCCAAATAGCGCCTATATTCATCACGTTTTGGGTCAATTGGCTGAAAAGAAAACATGCTCATGTATTTGAACTTTGAGAGGCAGATATTCTGTATCTAACTTTGAAGGCCATGCTTCTAATCTTATTGGTACAGGTATTGGATGGACGGTCTTTAAACGAAGATTGAGTGACTCACAACCACTCCAACACTTTTTCTTAAAAAAAAACTAACGGTCCTACTGGCAACGAAGCTGGAATGTGAAAACCAATTTCTGTGTAAAACTAGAAACATAGATATGAGAAAAATTTAGCATCGTACATTTTCTTTAAATGAAAACAATTTCTTTTCGTACTTTGTACACAAATTTTAGGTACTTTTCATAAAGCGTAGTTCGCATTATCACACAAGTCTGACGGTTCAAGCTGTTTCTGTTTTGTAAATTCACATATTTGGGCAGCGTGAAATAAAAAAGTTCGAAAATTAAAATACAAATTTTAGAGGCTGGGACTACGGAGTGTTAGGAGCCTAGGTATCTTTGTCAGAGTTATCCGAATTTCTACAAAATTAAGCTCAAAATTTGTGTCAGAGATATGTGAAAAAAAATTTTTTTAATTTAATCCAAATTTTAGCTTCAAAAGATTATTAAACCTTTTTGGTGAGTATGGCAACATTCACAAATTCCTAAAACGGTACATTTGAATAGTTGCAACAATTTAATTTTTTTTCGCGATTCTGCAATTCTGTAATAAATTTTACGTCATGAAAACGGAAATTACGCGGCCTAAACAATTACATTATTGATTTCAGTAATGCTTAGTTTCAAGACCCAGTTCTCGAAGAAGTAATTCCTATTTTAGTTGGTTGAGGAGTAAAATTTATTTATAAACATCAGGCAATCAAAAAATATTTTTTTAAATGGAAGATTTTTTAAACAAAATGTAGAATTTTGTGTGTGTTTCCTTTACATTTAGATTCAATTACACATACGATTATTCAAAAATTGACAACTTTGAGAAAAAATCAATTTTAGCAAAGCGGAAAAAAACAAATATTAAAATACAAATAAAAAAATTAAATAAATTAATTGAATTTAAAAACGGAAGGTTTTTGATAAATGAAATTTCATATATTTTAGAAAAAAATTTAATTTGAAAGAAGGAAAACGTTGCAAAAATTTCATGTAAAATATTTTCCGTTTTTCTAAACTAAATTTGTCAAAAATTGTTTACAAAATAACAATTGTAGACTCGTTTTTAATTTTTTTCTGTTTTTATCTCTTTCTTATATTTCAAGAAAGATTAAGTTCAAAAAATTTTAAAACTAGAAGCGTGCAAAATTACAAGTTTTGTGCAGAGTGCTGCCTGATTTTGTTCGGCAAATCTAGGTACTTGAATTAGACTAGACATTTAAATTTTAATAAAATTCTTATCATTTTTTTTCAAATCACCTTGATTTATTGCCTTTTTATTATGAGCACATTTTTTGCTTCTGCTATGTTCAAAATAGTGGTGGCACCAATTCGATGATATTGTAATTTTTCTCTATGATAAGTTTTTGTTCTAAGAACTTCTAAAGAAATTCTGTTTCCACTAATGTGAATCCGTGGAAGTAATTCTCTACAGTTGCTTTTTTGGTACCTTTTGAGTTTTGGGCATACCTGGCACAAATCCAAAAAATTGATTTTAAGAGAAGTAGAAGTGAATAAAATCGTCAAAACCATATGTAACTAACTCCAAAATTTGGATAAAAACAACAGTTGCTACATTTTGCAATTGGTTTATTTATTACTTCCTCTAATACTGGGTTATGAAAAAATGAAATATTTAGAAACCTAATTTAAATTTAAATGTAATCGCTTAATCTCATTCTCGCTTTATTTTCGATTTGGTTTGTTTAAGCTATTGTTTGGTTTAATCTATTCTTAGCAAGAGCAGAAATCTCGCCATCTACTTGAATAATTTTGAATCTTCAATAATTCAATTTTAAGCTGTCTTTTTAAGTACATAAACTTGTATTTCATACTAATCTAGTAGATTTTTCTGTGACTTTTATTAAATTTCGATACAGTCCCCTTTGTATGGTCAATGTCTAGTTGGTTTACTTAAGCTGCATATGGTGGATTCCAATTGCTGGTAAGGAATCTTGCACATTTCCCGAGCTCCGCCTCCAGTTGTTGCAGATTTATCTTGTAAAAGTCTTTGAATGCAATCTATAGATGTGTTTACTCCTCCAATATTTCATGTTTCACTTTTTAAGTATCTTCTAAATGTAAAGCTCTTGATTTATATGCATTTTGAAGTCTGGCACCAAAAAGTTTTTCATTTAATTGATGTGTTAAGCCAGGTACTATGTTCTTTTCAAGAGGAAAGACATCAATAAGACATTGTTTGCTCGTAAAAAAAATTGAGCGGCATTACCAGCTTTTCTTGTATTGATTTCCAACACTGAAATCGGAACAGCTGATGGTTTTACGTCATAATATGTTCGACAATATTGCACCCTAAATACAAAAGGGACACAACTCAAAATTCTCTATTATTCAGTAGAGGCAAAAAACCGTTTATGTAAAAATGGTTGCAATATTTAAAGAAAATATTGTTCCATTATGAAAAAATGCAATATTGAAGAAGGTTTTGCTATATTTTTTTCAATTTTATATTATGTTTATGTCTTTATGTGTAATAAAAGTAATCAGTCGTTCTTGAGCACGTAAACGAAACGAAAAATAATTCTCTTTAGTTGATCGTGCAGAAGCAACGCACTTGACATAAAAATAGACATAACGGCATTTTTCCAGTTAAAGAAGATAGTGATGAGACGGAAATTTTTATAGTAGTTAGAGATGTGTAATGTGAATCAGTTTATGGGAAAAAGTAGATTTGACAATTTTTGAGTTGTGCCCCTTTTGTATTTAGGGTGCGATATATTTGCAAAATTGTTAAGTTGCGTCTTTCTTTATTACTATCTAATTTTCAAGTTTGCACATGTGTCATTGGACATATTGCGACGTAAAAATGTATGTTGGAAATCGGTAAAAAAAGGTTGGGGTTACAAATTTAGTTTCGAATTCCAACAACATTTTTTTTATAAGTTTCGCCGTGAAAGTCAGCATAGTACCAACCTTTATTTGAAAAAATTAAAATAATTAATTGATGTTTTTTGAGCTATACATATGTATATCAAACGGAATTTTTGACTTTGAAATATAATGTTTGCATTTCAATTGAAAATGATGTAGAATCATCCAAACATTTTTCCCACCCGAAAATATCCCTGCAACTTCACGTAATTGAATTACGTGAATAATAGAGAAATCATTTGCTGTTGTTAATTGTGGAATATGTTAATAACGACAAATAATGGGCCAAGCATAGCACTCATGTCGCAATGATTTCACTCAGTTTCTAAATAGTTTCTCTCAAATCTGATAAAAGGGGGAAAGACAGGAAACGTCAAATTGCTCACATTGTAATAGTTGCCACTTATTTGCTACTATTTGCTATTTAACTATTATTACTTATTTATTGCCACGTTTCTATATTCAAATAAACATATCGCACCCTAAATACAAAAGGGGCACAACTCAAAAATTGTCAAAATCTACTTTTTCCAATAAACTGATTCACATTACACATCTCTAACTACTATAAAAATTTCCGTCTCATCACTATCTTCTTTAACTGGAAAAATGCCGTTATGTCTATTTTTATGTCAAGTGTGTTGCTTCTGCACGATCAACTAAAGAGAATTATTTTTAGTTGCGTTTACGTGCTCAAGAACGACTGATTACTTTTATTACACATAAAAGCATAAATATAATATAAAATTGAAAAAAATATAGCAGAACCTTCTTCAATATTGCATTTTTTCATAATGGAACAATATTTTCTTTAAATATTGCAACCATTTTTACATAAACGGTTTTTCGCCTCTACTGAATAATAGAGAATTTTGAGTTGTGTCCCTTTTGTATTTAGGGTGCGATATATGCAAGTAAGTGTATTAAAATAACAACATTTCCATTTCACTCTACTTTCCCAATAGAAAATTGACGCCATTATCCGACATTATCCATTTCATGTTTTTATCCATATTCTTACAAATGAATGATAATAATGTGCTTCGAAAGCAAATTATTGTTGATCAATTTACTTTAATCCGCAAAACTAATAACCGTTTTACCGCCACTTCATTAGCAACCATTTCACTAATAACCTATTTCAACGCAAGACGACTATCGTCCAAACTATTTTTACCCGAAGAGAATAAAATTGTACCTATATATTTCTTTACTATATAGGCTCCATAACTCCATAAAAAAAATGTCGTAAAATTTGAAGCTAAATTTTTTACAAGACTTTACTATGTTTTTTTTTCGCAAGGAAAACTTTTTTGATTTGCAACACTGAAATTGGAATAACTCAAATTTTTGCACCGTAATATGTTCAATAACATATTTGTAAGCTTTGTGAAATGAAATTGTGATAAAACAGAACATGGTTTGTTGCAATTTTACAAATGTTTTATGGGACATATCTATATAAATAAAAATCAAATGCCGTTCGTTGGTAAGGACATCAGTTGAGAACGGCTGGACCGAATTGAATAATTTTTTTTTAAATGTTCGTCGTAGTCCAACTTAGGTTTTTATGGAAAGAAAAATTTACCACGCCCACTTTTTTCGATTTATCTAAAATTGTAAAACGGCTACACCGATTTGGCTAATTCTTTTTTTAAATGTTTGTAGTAAATGTTTCCAGTGCTGCTACAAATATGGATGGGATTGGACAAAGGGGCGTGGTACCTCCCATACAAACCACAAATTAAAAATCCATTATCTATGCTCCAGAATGATGAATTTGCCCGGACGCTACTATACTCCGAAATTCCAAGGTATTATACTTGGAATCAATCGTCAAAGAAATTTCAACGGCGGAAACAAGGAAATCCAGCTCCAGGTTACCCCTATTTATTTTCCACCGACGCATTAGGTCGCATTTACACAGTCTATCCAAAAAACGATGAGTGCTTCTATTTACGTTTGCTGTTAGTCAACGTTCATGGCCCAACATCATTCCAAGATTTGCGAACTATAAATGGTGAACTGTGTGACACATTTAGAGAAGCGTGTCAACGTTTAGGGTTGTTAGAAAATTACACTCATTGGATATACACCCTCGGAGATGCTGTGCTTTCATCAAATCCTCACCAAATACGAACACTGTTTTCGATAATTATCTCGACATGCTTCCCATCCAAACCGACTGATTTGTGGAGCAAATACAAAGATGCCATGTGTGATGATATTTAGCATCAGATGCGTATTAGAACATCAAATAAAAATTTGCAACTGAGTGAGGAAATTTACAACAAGGCTTTGATATTAATTGAGGACATGTGCTTGATGATGTCGAACAAGGTATTATCTGATTTAGGCATTGCAGCTCCCAATCGTACGATGCACGACGCATTCAATTTCAAGTTGCGACGCGAAAAGCAATACGATTGCGATGCCTTGAGGGAATTAGTTCGAACGAGCATTCCAGTGTTGAATCGACAACAAAAATATGCGTATAACACTATTATGAAAAATGTGAACGGTGGAACTGGAGGGATTTTTTTTTTTTTGACGCTCCCGGTGGAACTGGAAAAACTTTTTTGCTCGCGTTGATTTTAGCAACGATACGCTCACAGAATGATATTGCACTTGCACTTGCTTCATCAGGAATTGCAGCTACGTTGTTGGAAGGCGGTCGAACTGCTCATTCAGCACTCAAGTTGCCCTTGAATATGCAAATCAATGAAAATCCAACATGCAACATTTCCAAGAACAGTGCGATGGCCAAAGTTTTGCAACAAAGCAAACTGATAGTTTGGGTGAGTGTACAATGGCGCATAAAAAGTCTTTGGAAGCATTAGATAAAACGATGCAAGATTTACGAAACAATCAAAACCTGTTTGGTGGTGCAATGATTCTGTTGGCAGGTGATTTTCGTCAAACATTGCCAGTGATTCCACGATCAACTCCAGCCGATGAACTTTATGCGTGTTTGAAGTCGTCCGTTTTGTGGAAACACGTCAAGACACTCAAATTGACTGTGAACATGCGTGTCGAGCTGCAGAACGATCAATCTGGAGAAGTATTTTCAAAAAAATTGCTGGACATTGGCAACGGCAAAATCCTGCCTGACATTTCGACCGACTGTATTCAATTCCACGTCGCTTTCTGCCAGTTCACCGAATCAAAATCCGAACTCATACGAAAGGTTTTTCCAATCATTGAACAAAATTACAAAAATCATGATTGGTTGAGCGAACGTGCTATATTGACTGCGAAAAACATTGATGTCGACGAATTAAATTTTAAGATTCAATCTGAAATAACTGCTGAATTGATGACGTACAAATCGGTGGATTCTGTTACTTCCCAAGATGATATCGTCAACTATCCAACAGAGTTTTTAAACTCGCTGGAATTACCCGGATTACCGCCTCACAATCTCCAACTGAAAGTCGGGTCGGTAATCATAATGTTACGAAACATAAACCAACCACGTCTTTGTAATGGTACCTGGCTTGCGGTAAGAAACCTGATGAATAACGTCGTCGAAGCAACAATACTTAAAGGAAAGTACAAAGGTGAAAACGTTTTGATACCACGGATCCCAATGATTCCGACCGACATGCCATTCGCTTTTAAACGCTTACAGTTTCCGGTAAGGCTTGCATTTGCAATGACTATTAACAAGTCTCAAGGGCAGTCATTGCGTGTTTGTGGCATTAACCTTGAAAATCCATGCTTCTCGCATGGTCAATTGTATGTCGCCTGTTCCCGTGTCGGAACACCATCAGCATTATTTGTTTTCGCTCCAGATAACAAAACAAAAAATGTCGTGTATCAAAGAGCATTGCAATAAACGAAATTATGTTATCACAGCTAAGCAATCGAAAAAATATTTCTTTCTTCTAATTGGTTACCTGACCAGAGATCTTTCAATCAAATAAGTACAATAAATCAAATCGTCCCCTCAACATAACAATAGCGTATATGCTTATACGCTTCCACAAAGTGTGTCAAAATGTCATTGGAAAATTTAGTGTATAATTTCTTATTAAAAAAAAATAGCCTACATGGAGGAATTGCGATTTGAATGACATAATTATGGTCTTAAAGGATGCGTAGCATAAAAAAAATTAGTCAATTTAAAGACAAAAAATTATATTATGTATTTGTTGATAAATCCAATATGAAGACAAAAACTTTAAACTCGATTTTCTCAAAACACAAAAAAAAATTATACGCTATTATTATATTGAGGAGACGAAATGTAAATCAAACATATCCCAAACCTATATGAATAATAATTAACATTCAAAAAAACGTATTTCCCATTTTTTAACAATTTTTACACATTTGCAACAGCTTTTCACAAATTTACTAAACAAACATATTTTTTTTTTT
>JAHXMU010000654.1:101675-157795 GCA_019455685.1 Philornis downsi | reverse complement strand
CATTGTATTTCGTACATAATGGCCAGGTCCAAGCATTATAATGAAATAAAAGTTTCATTGAAATCATAGCTTTATGTGTGCTTTAGTTAACTTTACTTTTGAAACCGAAAATTGTATAACCCTATAGTTCATAGGTCCATTGAAAAAATTAAATATTCGCGGATTTTCAGTGTCCATTTTACTGCGAATTCATTTTAGTAGAAACAGTCAACATGTCGCAAAAGACCTTATGATTCTTCCATAGTATTAACGCTTTATTCAAAGTACAAAGTAAAGGGTGTCCCAACAAGAACGCAAGATTTAAATTTGGCGCCATTTTTTCGTTTCTAGTTTAGTTTTTTCGTGCCTAAAGTTGAAGAAATGAATGTAGAGGGCATGTGGTTTCAACAATACGGCGCCACATGTCATACAGCCAGAGAAACAATTCAATTGTTTCATCAGTCATTTCGCGGTCGTGTTATTTCGCGTTTTGGAGACCAGAATTGGCCGCCTAGATAGTGCGATTTATCACCATTAGACTTTTTTCTTTGGGGTTGTTTGAAGTCGATGGTTTACGCGAATAAGCCAACGACGACTCAAGTCTTAATTGGACGCTGCATTAGTGAAATACCGCAGCATTTATGCAAAACGGTCATTGAAATTTTCTTTAAAAGATCGCGTGTGTAGCAGCAAAGCCGCGGCGGCCATCTGCCCGATGTGTTGTTCCATACATAACCTCATTCTGTCTACTTTACGATATAATAAAGTTTCACGATTTTTTTTAAATATCTGTGTTTTATTTAATATTTAAATCTTGCTTTCTTGTTGGAACACCCTGTACTAGTTCAAAGTACATATTTTGCCACAAAAATTACCGGGAAAAGTTCATTTAAAAATTATGCTTAAAGGGATTGTCAAAATTCCTAAATTGCTCCTAAATTGGCACTGCTGCCGTCTATATTGACGTGGAATTTAAGCGCGATCTGTCATTTAGTTTGTCTACAATGTTCATTTCAAGTGTGTTTTGCGATTTATACAATGAATGCAAACATCAAACAAAGAATTTATCTTAAATTTTGTATTGCAAATGAAAATTTTACAGAAGACATATAAGGGATCGACTTAATTAAAAACACGGGCATATGAGTGGTAGATTTGTGCACGATTTGAATCGCTTTGATGGGCCATTAGCATATTCAGCTGCAGCTAACAACCGTAAAAAAGAAATGGTGATTGAAAATAAGCAATAGTGACTGAAAATAGTCATTTAGATTTCAAAAACATTGCCACTGATCGTTCTGAGTCTCACAATTCAATTTGTATCACTTTAAGATATAGTTTTAGTATGAAACGCGTTAACGCTCGATATCTTTTTGAAGACCCGAATTTTTTTTTCAATATCTCATAAGCGTAAAGATTACTGAAGACATATTAGAACTAGTGAATTCCGATCTCACATCCATAAAATGCATTATAACTGGTGATGGGATATGGTTTAACGAATGCGACATGTAAACAAGCTAACAAGACTTGGAATGGTACCTTTCAACTGAGTAAATTGAATTTAATTCTCCGGGGGCTTTCTTTTATTTTTGCGTAATGGGGAACTCACTCTATAACAGCGTCTCTAACTATAACGAGAAATTATCAAATATAGTAACTTTTTCTGTCGCGAAATACTTCACTAAGATCGGATAATTATTCCAAAACGTATAAATGCTATCAGACTATCACTTTCACTCCATTCCACATGCGTCTCATATCTGCAATTACCTCTTGGCCATCGCTCTGCCCTTGTCCCTTCCCTCTCCAGTAATTTATGCTACTACTACTAAACGGATAACTCTGTGTAATTGGCAACTTCGCTCTTGTCGTTTTCCTTTTTTACCTTATCAAATTAACAACAAAAATATTAGTAAACGTATTTTCAAACCTGTGACAAACGAATTTGGCTTTTAATCGTTTCAATTTCTTAGATTTTTGAGTTATATTTTATTGAATATGTATAGTAAATGATTGGTAATAGAAAAACGATGTTAAGAACTAAACTCAAATTACACTGATGTTAAATTCAAAAACGAACATTTATGAAAAATATTATACTACAATCTAGATCCATTTTCATGGCAGATAAGGGAAGGGTTATGGAAAAATGTCGTAACATAAATAGAATAAGATATAAAATGATATAAATCATTGACGAATTAAAAACATCCGAAATTGTAGGCCTTAAGGTGATTCCTTTTAAACTCCTCAATTGTGTGTGGAGGTAAAGAAAATTAGTCTTATTTGGCAAGAAGATAATATTGCTTTGTTTTTGTGCAAAGTAAATTTAAAATTTTTTAATTTTAAGGTGTAATTTTATTCCATTGATCACAGTTTAGAATAATGACTGATTGTTTCCAGAAAATATTTTTCAAAAGTCATGTGCGACGCCCCTCTGTAACATATCGGCTCGACTTGATGATGGCTTTGATCTCATCCTCATTAATTACATATACATTTGGTCGACCGCACTGGCGATCACCTTTAAATGTGAAATTTCCAGAATCGAATTTTCAAATCATAAACGTCACAGATATACCCATTTGCCTCTGTTTCTTTTTGCTGGTTATAGAAAAAAAAAACAAATTCCCTAGCATTTCATGAATGAGATCTTTTCATTTTCAGTAAGATTACACGCATTCCCTATTTAAATTCATTTAAAGGGACCTACAGTTTAGTGACGATTCGAAACGTGGCATCATTTACGAGAATTGCCGATTACTCAACTATTCGAAGCGTTCGAGTCGTGGTGATTGCCGCTCAAAAAACGATAAAGGGATGTATCGGCATTGAACCTAAAAAAAAAAAACAAATTCCCTTGCATGTCATGAATAAGACATGGGAGATCTCACATTCAGTGAGTTTACGCGCATTCTACTTTTAGACTTACTTATCTCTTATAAGATAAAAAAGCAAAATATGATTAAAGTCCTCTTTCGTACTTCCATATTTAGAACGCTATTAAAAATGACCACTAGACCTAACCAAACACCAAATATTGTGACGTTTTGCATATTGAAATATCAGCCTTGTAATGGCTAGCATGTAATTTAACCAGAACATTTGGTGTCCTCATACTGTAACAGCTAATCCTGCGCAATTTTGATGTCGTCTGCGCCGCGATGCGGCTCCAAAAGGTCAAATATAGAAAATGTCTTTACAATAATGAAAACCGTCAATTCCGACCATCATTTAAGTACTGTTTTCATTGCACCGGATACCAAAAGAAGCTGAGTGCTTAGGACTTAACGCAAAACATTTGCGTCCATTTATGATCTGAAGTGAAAACCGTTGCAAATGGTGGCCAATCTAGGATTCAGAATTCAGCTATTCTTTTACCTCCGGACCCTTAATTCGGACTTGTAGCTAAATCCCTACAAAATCGATCCATTGTTGTCTTTAAGCGAAAACGGTCGCAAATAGTGGCCAAACTAGGATTGATGGAAGTGTCTGCTGTTTCATGTTTCATGGAATTGAGCTACTCTCCTACGTCCGTAGCTAAATTAGTACAAAATCGATTCGTTATGGTCTTCAAGCGAAAACCATTTCAAATGGTGGTCAAATTTGGATTGACAGAAGTTTCTGTTGTTTCATGTTTTATGTAATTGAACTGCTCTCCTACATCCGTGCTCTTAATTCGGGCTGGTAGCTAAATCGCTACAAAATCGATCCATTATTGTCTTTAACCAAAAACCAGCGCAAATGGTGGCCAAGCTAGGATTGACGCAAGTTTCTACTTTTTCATGTTTCATGCAATTAAGCTGCTCTTTTACGTCCGGACTATTAATTCGGACTTGTAGCTAAATCGCTACAAAATCGATCCATTATAGTCTTCAAGCAAAAACGGTCGCAAATAGTGGTCTATCTGGGATTGATGAAAGCTTCTGCTGTTTCATGTTTCATGGAATTCACCTGCTCTCCTATGTCCCTACTTTTGACTCGGACTAGTATTGTTAATAATTGGACCGTTTGGAGATAGCAACCATCCAGAAGCTGCAAGTCGGTAGGAATGGAATTGAGTTTACTCAGGACTGATATTAACTGAAACGTTGGGAGTTTGCCTGAAGATTCTTTTTCATTCACCTTATGGTCCAGATCTTGTACCAAGTGAATACCATATGTTCCAGTCTGAGGCGAATAATTTGGCTGGCGGTGAATTCTCCTCAGGAAAACCTTGTGAAAATTGCTAGTTCTAGTTTTTTTTTTTTTTTTTTTTTTTTTTGTGGCAAGTGGGTCTGCTGAGCTTTTTAAGGCAGTGTGACCTAAGGGTTGAGGGGCTGGGAGACTGTTCGGATCATGCTGATCCCACAATTCCATTCAGCTGCCGACTATCAACGCTGTGTGCTCGTTTGCGGGGGCACCAGTTGCTAGGCCGCAAGGGGTTGAAACTGGAAGTAGATTTTCTACAGAGTTAGATTATCTACGAAATCTGATCAGAGGCCTTGTCTGGCACCGGGGGTGATAGGAATACATGTCATCTGTATCTTTTTGATCTCTCGGGGGGTACGGACAGGCACGGGGTTTTCCCTATGTCTATATTTCATGGTTACCGTTCAGCGTCGCCGAACGGAAGGGGTTTGGAGTTTTCCCCGCCTCCCACCGGTGAGCGTACTGCATCCTTGCAATGTAGTATTGGCCGTTCCATCTGCCTGGGGTCTCTGTGCCTGCAGGTATGTAAAAATGTCCAGGCTCCATCCGGTGAGTTTGGCCGGTAGCGTGGGGATCAGAAGGCCACGTGACTGAGTTCCCGCCTGATCATTTGGTGTTGAACCCTTAGTGGGAGCATCACGCCGGTTATGGTTGATACCAAAATCGCTGATAGAGACTTTGTGCTCGAATGTGGAGTTGCATTGCAACCGGGTACTACAGACCCATAGAGTAGCAGAGGTGGTAAGATAGGCCTCACCTCCGCCAATAGGGATTATGTTCCACACTAGCATAATAAATTTGTTGGTATCTCCTGGCTGCGAAGCAAGGGTTGACAATATGCGGTAGTACCAAAATTGTCAGCCTCTTTTCCTAGATATCCCAAGTTTTTACTTGGCTATCCCAGGGGGGTGTTGGAAATCGCATTGTAATATGCCCAGTGTGTCGCACACCGTGCGTAAGGCCTTTACGGCGAGACTCACGTTAAACCCTCGTGGACTTCTGTTCCTGTTCATAGTTTTGCTGGGGAAAATTCGGCTCAGGAGAAGCTTGTGAAAATTGGTCTCTCTCTAGGTTTTTTTCTGTTCCCCCCCAATCGAATCAAAGGTTTTGTCTGAGAGGAACAAAATGGAATTGCCCCTAAATTGCAAGTACGTTATCAAATAAAACAGTGTATATTTGTGCTAAATTGGATCTTTCCAACTATCTAAAAAGAGCCTTATATGAAAATATAATGGATTTATGTTCACTCTGCCTTATGTTTAGAAAATTCCTTTGTTTGAATTTTACAATTATATTGACAATCACTGGTCCAAAATAAAAATGTGTGCCCATTCTTGAAACTTAATATAGCAAATAGGAAATATACCCGGTTTTATATGGCCTTCTTAATTCCTATTTAGCTATCATTTGGTATCCTATTATATTCTACCGAGCAAAAAACTATTGACCATTTACCACAAGATCATCAAAAAAATATTGCAATTTCATTGCTTTTGTCATAATAAATTAATATGTTAATGGTTGTAATAAAATTCACCAGTATTGTTGTTATAATATTTGCATTATTATTACAATATTGATTTGTTTGTTATTTCATGTAAAATTCACATGATTTTTTCTATCAAAACAAACATTTATAAAACAACAGATTTGACGATTTTTTCTAGGCAGCAACGGAAAAAAGGAAACTTTTTTCCTTGGGAAAAAAGCAGAAAATAATTTACTTTGAGGAAAATCTGCTAACCTAATCAAAAAGCTAAATTTGCGCTGAGTTTATATGTTTACCTATGAAAATCCTCTTCAATAAAAGTTTATTTTTTAATTAATGAAACTGGAAGCGGTCGCCAGTTAACGACGAATTCCCAACGATGCAAAAAAAAAAAAGACGATTTACATTTTCACAAAGCTGCAACACAGGCAAACAATTTGTTGAAACTTTCTTTGTTGCTGTTGGCTTCGTTGGAACATGACACAAACAAGCGACCATCAGCCAGCCATCCACCATTGATGTCCTTACGTGAGACGGGGCGTAACAATAATGATTATACGTACATTGTTGTGGTGGGGTATTTTTTTTTTTTTTTTTTTTTTTTTTTGAGAAATTACAACAGCGGAAAACAAACGAGCATAAATTTATTACAAAGCATAGAAACATGTTGTCGGGGGTGGCAGCACGACCACTTCTGCACCTCACTTAAGCTACCATCCCTAACGCCCCTGCCCCAATAAGGCGAACATTTTTAAAGCCTGTAACTGGGAATTTATTTGAATGTGGTATGTTTTGTTGTTGTCCCCCTTCCTCCCGTCTAACGAATTGTGGTAGTGGTTGGAGTTATAGCAGAGGCGAAAGAATGTGAAAAAATGGTATTTTTGCAAGTTCATCACAAAAAGTGATGCCAAAATGGAGGAGTAAATAAAAACAACATTTCACTTTGAACTTGCTACGAAACGAGAACATAACAACCGTTGAGAATTGATGTACCGACCAGGACCAGCATCAGCACATGCACACGCTTAGCCATACACAGAGGGATTCCAAAAATGCGTTCCTAAACACGTAGTCACATGTAGTGCTTACGAGGGCAGAATGAGAAATTTTATGGGGATATAAAAAAAGGTCTTAAAAAGGGCATTACTGTAAGTAGCCGCGATTCTACATTCATAAAATTTTGATTTTTTTTTTCTCAATAACACAAAAATTAAAGAACTGATTAAAAAAACTTGTGTGGAGCTAACAATCCATATATCCCTCTACGTATAATTATAACCATATTGCAATAATTGTTAAAAAATCATCATAAATTAATAGCAATGAGATCTTGGGAAAATTACACAATAATAACATTAGTTGCCATTGACTTTTTACAGACAAATTTTCAAATTTTCGGTTTCAGGAAAAAAAGGAAAATGTCTCTAACCGATACCATTGAAAAGCAGAGTTGCCAGAACTTAATAATGAAAAAAAGCCAAAACTTTCGCGTAAAAAATATAATAAACCAAAGAACAAATCCCAAAAAAATTTAACTTTTTCTTGAAGAAATCCAGTGTTCTTTGAATTGAGGCTTATCAATTTATATTGTGTTTTATAAATTGAAACCAGCAGGCGAGATCTTTATTCTTACTACAAGATAGAGGATATATAGGGTGTCCCAACACGAACGCAAGATTTAAATTTTAAATAAAACACAGACATTTAAAAAAAAAATCGCGAAACTTTATTACAGCGTAAAGTAGACAGAACGAAGCTATGTACGGAACAACATATCGGACAGATGACCGCAGTGGCTTTGCTGGCACACACGCGATTTTTAATGAAATTTTCAGCGACCGTTTGCTGCGGTATTTCATTAATAGAACGCCCAATTTCCTCTTTTAGGACTTGAGTCGTCGTCGGCTTATTCGCGTAAACCATCGACTTCAAAAAACCCCAAAGAAACAAGTCTAATGGTGTTAAATCATAGGATCTAGACGGTAAATTCTGGTCTCCAAAAAGCTAAATACCACGACCGGGAAATGACCGAAGCAGCAGTTGAATTGTTTCTCTGGCTGTATGACATGTGGCGCCCTCTTTATGAAACCACATGCCCTCCACTTTCATTTCTTCAATTCTAGGCACGAAAAAACTGGTTATCATTTCACGATACCGAACACCATTGACTGTTTGCGCTTGACAGGCCTCATTTTCATAACATAAAGGTCCAGTGACTCCTCCAGCCCAAAATCCACACCACACAGTGACACGTTGAGGATGCATTTGCTTCTCGTGAATCACTCGAGGATTTCCCTCACCCCAAATGCGACAATTCTGCCTACTGACAAAGCCATCAAGTTGGAAATGGGCCTCGTCACTGAAGATGATTTTATCGGCAAAATCAGCATTTTGAAGTTGTCTCTCCAATACCCAACTAACGAACTCCCTTCGCTGTCCATGGTCAGCTGGCTTCAGTTCCTGAGTCAATTGAACTTTGTAAGCATGAAGATGCAAATCTTTCATCAAAACTCGCTGCATAGTGGATTTGGAGACACCAATTTGCTGAGCTCGGTGTCGAATTAAGGTGGATGGAATTTGAGCGACATCATCACGTACAACTGCGACATTTTGGTTGAAAGCGCGATGTTGTCTTTACATCACTAACAGACCCAGTTTTGGCAAATTTATCCATTAATCTCTTTACAGTTGACTCTTTCCGAGCATTATTGTGACGCCAAATTGATCGCAATTTGCGAACTGTAGCCGCAAAACTTTCACCATTTTGGTAAAACAATTTCACGATGAGAATGCGTTGTTCATTCATGTAGCGCTCCATTTTTACTAACCCCGTACCTTCTACTAGCAAACAATAACAATTGTTCAAATGTCAAACAATGACACTTCGAATGGTGCCAAATTTAAATCTTGCGTTCTTGTTGGGACACCCGTTATATTTAAAATTTAATTAAATGTAAAAAGAAGTGATATCTTCGTTTAGTCAACATAATCTCCTTTAATTTTTAATAATAATTCGATTACCTTACGATGGAATTCTATATACCTATAATATTCTTAACTATTAGAGTAGCCGAAGCAATAAAACAGTTTTTATAACCAGAAATCGTATGACCCTTTTCCTAAAGCGATATTTTTGATCAGCAGGATATTTACCTCCGTTAATATTATATATTCAAAGATGTGAATAATATTTTAATATTTGTAGTACAATAAACAAGAATTATATTCTGATTCGTTTTAGATAATAAAATGTATGATTATATCGGATATTTTTTTTTATTATTTTTGCATCAGCGACTTAAATTTATTCTTAAGCGAACCAAATTAGTCAAAATTATTACAAACTTCTACAGTAAATGGTCAACAAATACAAAAAACAAAAAAAACAAAAAAAAAACTTAAAAAAAAGTCTATGTTTTTCTTGACGAAATTATTTCCTCAAACTTTGTATATGATTCGATTCTATAGTATATGAATTTAAAATTATCTCCACCGATGCAATATATTAAAATATTAACTTAGCTTGATTTCAAAATCCAATTTTACCTTAAAATATTGACAAAAAAAATGCCAAGATATTGTGCGAAGTTGACTTTATATATGATTTAAAATTGTCTCCAGGGATGACATTAAAATATTAACTTAACTTGAATTCAGAATCCGAATCCGAACGATTTTATCTCAAAATATTGATCAAAAGTGCCAAAATATTATGGGAAGTTGACTTTACATATTGTAAAATGCAATTGCTAGGTTGTAAATCTGTCAGATTTGGTATGAAGATTCAATTTTGAACTTAGGCTCCTCGAGAGAAATTGGAGGGTTTGTGGAAGAACTTAGGTTCTTGGCGGGGATGTGTATACTTACGAGGGGGGTTCGCACTGGAGTAGATGAAAAGAAAACGGAATATTCGGTTAACTTACATTATTTGTGTTTTATTCGTAAGTTGAGGGCGCCTGGCGAAGTGGTCCGGTTGGCGGCTGGCGGAAAAAGAGGGCGAGTATATGGCTAGTTTCAACCATGAGTTGCCATATGGGCGTAACGGAAATAGGGGTTTTTATAATTACACGGTTGTCTGAAGTAGCCTTTACACAAGCAAATAAATATTTATATTTACAATTTACAATATTTACAAATTGTTCAATGTAATTCAACTTAATTCAGTGTAATTTCATATACGCAATGCAATTTTAATTCGTGGCAATACAATTTAATTAAATGTAATTCATTCTATGTTTCCGAAAATGTATTTTAATTCATAATTCATAGTTCATAATTTAATTTACTTTATAAAACTAATTTTTAATTCATGGGAAGGATTTACTATGTTCAACATACGAGTGTATGATTCGACTATGAATAAATTTAAAATTGTGTCCAAAAATTAATTTTATTAAAATATTTATCTACCCTAAATTCAAAATCCGATTTTGCCTCAAAATATTGATCAAGAATACCAAGATATTGTGTGAAGTTAACTTTATATTCGATTCAATAATGCATAAATTTAAAATTGTCTTCAGGTATAAAATTTATTAAAATATTAACTTAACTTACATTCAAAATCTGATTTTGTTACAAAATATTGATCAAAAATAACAAGATATTGTGTGAAATTGTCTTTATAAATGATTCGATTATATATAAATTTAAAATTGTCTCCAGGGATAAAATTTATTAAAATATTAAAGTAACCTGAATTGAAAATCCGATTTTGCGTCAAAATATTGATCAAAAATGCCAAAATTTTATGTGAAGTTGACTTTGTGTACGATTCGATTATGTATGAATGAAAACTTGTTTCCAGGGATGAAATTTATTAAAATATTAAACTAACCTGAATTCAAAATCCGATTTTGCGTCAAAATATTGATCAAAAATGCCAAAATTTTATGTGAAGTTGACTTTATATATGATTCGATTATGCATGAATTTAAAGTTGTCACCAATTTATTGCATTCATAAATCGACGGTTTGTCGCATAGTTAACAATAGAAACATCCAAACAGTTCATAAAGGTAGAAGACCTCGTATGCACGTGAAGATCGGAAAATCAAGAATTTTTTACGAAATTTCCAGAAGCTGTTCCCAGAGGTACTAAAACAGAAATTCCCGTAGATGCGAGTCTTTCCACTATAAAAAGAAGAGCTTGAGATTGCGTTCTCAGAAGCTACAGCTGGACCAGAAACCCGTTTGTGTCAGAAAAAATCGTAGAGCTCGCCTCAACTTTGCGCAAACACATTTTAATTGGACTTAGCAGCAATGGAAAAATATGTTATGATCTGACGAGTCAAAATTTAAGCTCCAAGAATCAGATGCAAATGCCAATGTTCGAAGACCTCGGCCTCGGCTGTTCGGCCACAGCAAAGCACGGATGAGGAAATATCACGGTGTGGGAATGCTTCTCGGGATATGGAATAGGTCCAGTTCTATCTATAGAGATTTTCTGAGCTCAGTTATGCTTCCGTACGTTGAATGGGAAATGCAACTTTCGTAGACATTCCAGCATGACAATGATAACAAACCCACGACTAGGGTTGTTAATGGCTGGTAGGAGGAAAATCAAATCAACCACCTTAATTTCCCAATCTCAGCCCAATTGAGAATATGTGAATGATTGCCAAACGTAATATCGGAAATGTAATATTCCGAAATGGTGATGATCTTTTCGCTCAATTGGAAAAGCAGTGGAAAGTCATTTCAAGCGATTACATTGAAAAGCTTATTTTCTCAATGGCTAAAAGATGTTCGGAAGTATTAAAAAACAACGGTTATGCCACAAAATAAATATTGTTCTTTTAAGTTTTATTTACTAGCTGCAAATGTTTTGAACATTTGAATTTCGCCTCATTTTGTTAAACTTTTTTTTCATTTCTTTTTTTGTTTTTTGTTAATGAATATTTTTATTTTGCAGTATATTAAAAACAAAATTACTGAATTTTATGAAAATAATGAATTAAGAAAATTCTTAAGGTGTGTTGTTTAAAAAAAATTACTTTTATTTAAAATTTCATTTAACTTGCAAACGTTTTGACCATCACTGTATATAAGTAGAGTGGAAGCCATCTATCGGCTTCTTTTCGGGTCATTATTTTCAGGCTGATAGCGAAATATTGAGGTATTGCTTAATTTATATTTCATAACCATAGAGAAATATTAAAACATATTTTCAAGATGGTTTAAGGCCACCTAACAACA
Source organism: Philornis downsi (assembly GCA_019455685.1). Classification (NCBI taxonomy): domain Eukaryota; kingdom Metazoa; phylum Arthropoda; class Insecta; order Diptera; family Muscidae; genus Philornis; species Philornis downsi. Next base: position 145,935 of record JAHXMU010000654.1, on the reverse strand, counting down.
TAAATTTCGAACAAGAAAATCGAAAACCATCTTTCGCAGTTGTCACATTTCTGATCATCATCTTCATAAACTAGATAAACTGTCTTAGTTGGTAATACTGAAGAGGTCGTTGAGGAATCAATACATCTGTTTGGCGGGATTGATAGAGTGATGCAAATTTGGCCCATATTTTCTCGTGTATTAAATATGCATAGTAATAGATTTTTGTGTATGGCTAATCAAACAGTTCATTATAAGCGGCAGCATATTTGAGTCAAATCCACACATTGACAAAAATGTGAGATTTTCATATAGCTTAACTTGTACGTTTAAGTTTTATTTAGTTTGAAAATTTCACAATGTTCAAAAAAATCCATTTACATTAATTGATTTCTGAGTTGATCCAATTTGGGTTATGCTGTAATATGGAATATAGTATTTTTCTCAAAAGAAAAACTTCCGCAGCTGCAAATAAGAGCACATTAAACTTTTTTATGTCCCCACAGGATCTTCTGTTATTTCAACACGCTGCAAATTGCAATAACAAAATGTTTGCATCTCTTACCGCATCATAACGCCCTCGTCTGCAACCACTACACACTTTTACATTATCCTTTTCTTTGTGTCTGTGTGTGCAAAGGCTTTAGTGTGCGTACAACACATCAGCTCGTAAAAAATATTTACTTATGGCGCCCAAGTGGTTGATGTTTTTCTCCAATTTTTTTTTTTTTTTTTTCATATTTGTTTCATTAAAGAGAGTACAAACAACAGGACAACAGCAAACGTTTCATATAGAGTAAGTAAATGTATATATTTGTGTAGATGAAAGCAAAAAAACGTATTATAATAAAAACATTTTGATGGAAGTTTGCTTAAGTTCATGCTTATGCATGAGTTGTTTGTTGTTGATAAAAAAAAAGAATTTATATAGACGATAGATATGAATATTTATACGTATAACGACGTGAGTGACATGTACGAGCATGTCAGTCAAGACAAAAAAAGAAATCCTAAAAATTGATTATGTACATATTGCAAACGAGTCTCGTTTCGCTTTGATGTTGATGTCGCCGCCAAACATGCAACACTTGACAGAGTTAAGAAGCAGCCTTTGAGTATGCTTTAAAAGTGCTAGTTTTCGTGTCATCTGTTGGAGCTTTAAATTGTAAATGTACCTAAAAGTAGGCAATGCTTTTGCGTTTTGTATGGCTGAATGGCATTCAGCTAAAAATAGGCTTAACAAGTACATAGAAGAATTATAGCGATGTAGAATTTTATATGAGTGGAGAGAGAATGAATGTAGGTGCAGATTATTTGAAATACAAATTTGATCAACTTTCAAAACAATTCTGAGACCAATTGTGTAGGTATTCTTTTAGTAGGCGGTCAGCTAACGTTAATAGTGGGCATTCTTGTGTGTTTGTCTTTATATCCGAACTTTGAGGTGTATCTTTATTAGAGAATATGACCGCAGTATTACCTGTGTATATAAATAAGTTCATCCCCATAATGGTCACATGAAGTAGGGCTTTCAATAAAGTTGAGATATTTGTATTTTCCAAAGGCGGCACTTTGACTTATTCTGATGTACCCCCGCCAACTTCTATCGAAAACCTATAAAACCGAAGCGGAGGTATTTGCAGTACATTTTTACAGCAGTACAAATATAAATATCTAAACGAAAATTGTATTCAATATATTTCTCAAAAGCTACACTTCCATACAGCCATAACTGTTTACTCTGAATAACTATCTAAAAAGTTATTAAAAAAATCTATTCTGTAGGGAAAATTTATAAACATAAAATAAATTTGTTTCAGATGTTGTGAGTACGAATAAAAACTTATTTAAAATTTACTTGATTATGGTTCGCTTGGAAGAGAACAAATTATTGTTTATATTTATAAGACAGAGCAGTGACTGTCACCAAAACGAAATTAAATATAATTATGATTTCGATTTGTTTCACTCTTTTCCATTTGAATTTGAATTATGATTGTTTTGATTCTCATTCTGGCAACTGAATTACATTTGAATTAAAAATAAACGATATGAATGTAGAACCTCGATATGCGGGTACTTGGCTCTCACCGAGGCCAAACGCCTGAATCGCGTTGACGTCTGCGAACAAGACACCATTTCTGAAGAACATCATTACAGGGGATTATGATCTACAACAATATAACGCGGAAAAGATCATAGAGGAAATCAAATGAACCCCTTCAATCCACTTCTAAAGCAGGCTTTCACCCCAGCAAGGTGTTGTTGATTTGGTGGGATGTTAAAGGAGTAGTCTTTTTTGAGCGTCTCCCAACAAATTAAGCTATTAATAACGATTACTATATCGCGCAATCGGGGAGACGTCATCCTCCATCATGACAACGCCTACCTTCACTGTGCCTTGTGAATTAGAAGCAGAAGAAGAGCTATGGTTTTTCTTATATACCTATAGTTTAGGTATTGCTACACTTTACGAATTATGCTAAGAACAACATACATAAAAGTCTACTTGATCATAAACAGTTTAAGATATGAAATATTAAACCGTAACGAATAATAGAAAAACCCCTTGAACAATTGTTGGTGAGCTCTTATCGTCAGGAATCGTGTGGGATCGCTCTGTGTGGTATGACATATGGAGCATTGGCGATAATGCGTATCAATAGTTTATATTTGTGTACTGTTCCTATAGTTGGTAAGAATATTTTAGAAATAAATAAAATCAGTTATTGTATAGGACTCAAAACGTAGGGTCTTATTAATTAAGGTCGCGCTAAACATTGGTCCTTCGAGCCGAATGAGACGGTCCGTATAAATTCCGAACAAGTGCCAAACAATACTATTGCGCAGCTTCAATAAGTCGGAGGAGAGCCATGTCAAATCCTAATATCTTTGACACTTCTGTTATACCTTTGTTATTTACATCGTTTAAGCCGGAGAGATATTTTCTTCGGATTGTTGTGAAATACTAATATGGCAAAAAGATTCTGGCTCGAAACTTAAGGATTTGCAGCGATAACCATATATAATTCAATCTATTTTTAAAAAATTAACATCCAGGGAAGTTAAAATGAGTGGCCTAGAAGTGGGAAAATATGGATAATCATCGATAAATTAGCATGGTCTTGTCATTGGAGCAATTCTGTTTTTATTTTTGACACTTTTTCATTGACACTTTTTCGTCAATATCAGTGAAATCTTTAAGATAATTTTTATGACAAGTTTTTCTTTTTAACCAGAATTCATATGAATAATTAATTTTACATAAATTCACATAAATAATTTATATTAAAAATGTTCAAGTTTTTGCATCGAAAACGAAAAAGGAAAATACTAAAAACGTTTAATATTTCCTTCTCTAATCTAATCTCTTTAGATCATTTTTATGACAAGTTTTTCTTTTCAACCAGAATTCACATAAATTATTAATTTTAAGCTCATATTATAAATTTTCACGTTTTTGCATCAAAAACGAAAAAGGAAAATACTAAACATATTTAGTATTCTTACAACGTCAGCCGATTATAACACCTTTATGTCATCGGTCCCTTTGATGTAATCAAAAAGAGCTTCCCAAGAAATGGAAAATATGCTCATATAGAATATTTGGACGTTATGAAAATACTATTTCTTAGAATGACTTTCACTTTTTGTTCTGGATTATTTCTTTCACGTTTGGGAATAAGGTCTTAAGTCATATACTATAGTTTTTCGTAATGTAAAATGTAATGTAAATAATGTAATGTAAAAAAAATTTAAAAAAAATTCTTAAAATTCCTATAGGAAATCATATCCATGCTTGTTTGCCATCATTTCATTTTCAAACAAATTTTATCCTGATTTGCAAACAATTAAATAAGTTTCAATTTTACATTACGAAAAACTATAGTATATGACTTAAGACCTTATTCCCAAACGCCAAAGATTTATGTGAGCCAATAAATTTTTGTAGTATTTCAATAATACACAAATTTTAAATTTTTGAACGGATACAAATTTCAAGTCTTCTTTATTTCAACGTTTCAGTCAGAATAAAAAATTTTTAAACAGTTTATGAACTTAAAAGAAAAACATAACAGATTATTATAGAACAATAGTACAGTGAAATGTAGTCGCCTTACTACCAATATTGAATTTGAAAAAATATGTTTCCAACATTTGTCTCACTAGAATCGCAATAATCTTAAAGGCGTCTTAAGTTTTACACAAACATTAGTGTAGATAACCCAGTATTATTAAGTATACTCAACTTTTTCCATTAAAGTGCGTTCTTAAGGTATACTTTGAAAACACATGTTCCACATATAAATATAACCCAGCTAGAAAATGCTTTGCTTTGATCATAAACTTTAAACACTAACCTAAAAGTATGCAAGACTTAATGAACTTAATCTCTAGCATGACCTACTATATAGCATTAAATGAGTGTTGCAAAAGAAAAATGTAGTTTATTAACCACTAAATACAAGTTAGAGATTTGAAACGTGTTCGCGTTATGGTCTGGTGCCTAAAACTAAATTTAAGTACTATACGATAAAACGAGTATTTCTTAATTATGTAAATCCCAGAAATTAGTTATTCAAAATGCTACCAATGACGCACTTTGAAGTTAAATTTAAATGCATGAATTCATACGCTTTAGTATTGTTAATTAAAATGATGTCTATGCAAAGCTATCACGTAAAAGGTAGTACATCGAAATTCCAGTGTATTAGCAAGCCTTAAAGTAGACTAGAAATTTATCTAATTTTTAGATTTCAAAGCCTTTTTGATAGGGAATGAAATTTATCCAAATAATACCCTTAAAATGAATACTGTATGTTGTGGGGTAATTCATGCCATCTTGTTTTTGTGAACATTCCATTAGTTATTTATTCTATGGCCAACTGCATGTGATATTAACAAAACCCCGAAGCCCATGTGGTACAGCCATAAAATAAAAGCAACTCATTATCAAAACCAGTCCTCTGCTGAATAAATGATCAAAGAATAAAACTTTACGACAACAACAAAAAAAGAAACGAACTATGCAATACAAATATTTATGGAATATTCTCGGACATGGCAAATAGAAATGTATACCTAAAAATATACCCTGTGCTTTTAAATGTGTAAAATCCTAAAGGTATGCTATCTTTTTTGATGACCCAAATGTACATGGGCTATGATGACACAACCGAAAAGCAAAATTCGTTATATAAACAAACAAAAATTGTAAACACACCTGGAAAACTGACGCATATCATTTGTTGCTTTAAAGAAAACATGTCCCTCTGTTGTGCCCTCAAGGATTTGAGGTGACTTTTTGTACAAAAATTGTAAGAATGTGCGGTTTAGAAATGACCAAGTTTTTCGGTATCTTTCTAAATGTATTTCCCGTTGTATCAGCATGTATGAGAAATTTTGTTTCATATATCTAAGGATACAAAAGCGATCGATACGTACTATAATGAAAGACGGTAACGGCAAGCAGTGTGTTGGCAAAAGTCGCCTTAAAATAGGTATTTTGGTTTCAAATTTAGTTAAAAACGCGAATATAAATTTAAGTGAGAAATAAGAAAACGGCATCTTTTATGTTTTTTTTACTTATTTACGAGTATATATCGGTCCACTACAAATAATCGTACACTTAATATTAAATCCCGCGAAGCCTTATACCTTGTCTGCAGGTGAAAAAAGAAATTAGATAATTCTCGATATTGATTTTATAATTACAATTTAAAAATCAGGCCAACTGACATTTATTTATACACCTGCAGTCAAAATAATAGTAGTGGGTGTTGCGCAAATTTTAAAGAAGTAAAAAGGTTTCAAAATAATTTTGTAAATTTTTAAGTTTAATTTTTTTGACATAGTTCCTTTTATAAATTCTAGGAAATAAACAAAAAAAAAGAATTCAAGATAGTTACAAAAATATAAAAGTATTCAAGTTCTTTCAAATATAGCCGGTCAAAATAATAGTAGTGATATTCATTTAATGGTTAGTACAAACTAAAATAAATTGATGCGTGGACTAAATGTATATTGCGAAGGGTAAGCATCTTAATTAATATTTTGTGGCAAACCCTTTGTTGGCAATTACCGCCTCACAGCGTCACAGCGCCTCACACATCCACGCATCCTTCACAACCTCCCACAATGTGCTGTTGTTTATGGGGTTTCTTTGCGCGATCACAGCCTCTACGTCACACCACAAATTCTCAATGGGATTGAGATCTGGGGATTGGGCTGGCCATTCCAATACGCGTATATTATTTTCCGCAAACCACTGTTTTGCTACACACAGACACAGTTCACAATTTCAATCTTTGCATTGATTAAAAGAATATGTGAGCAGACGGAAGAAAACACGAATTAGTGATTAATTCTAAGTGGATCAGTGTTTATTTTATATAAACACAATATTTAAGGGTGCTGTAAATATCGTCTTTAACTGCCTAGTAAAAGTTTAAAACACATCATATACTTCCTGCTGAGCTTTTTCTTGCTTTTCTTGAAGCGTTAAAAGTAAGTTAAAGTAAGAAAATACTAAAAAGTAACAAAAATTGGCAGGCAAAGCTAATTTCTAGTTAAATTTTAACTAAACTGAAGTAATCACTTTATGAATTGTTTTGAGAAGGTACGATTTAATATAACAAATATGATAACTAGGAAGCAAGTTTTAAAAACATTGTATTCAGATCACTTTGAAGCACGAAACAGATGTTTTCAAGTGGGCCTATTCTAAATTATAATCACTTAGTCAAGCAACTTACGTCACTGTTGCTAAGTAATCACGACTTTTAGTGGGGAACTGCATTCAGCACTACAATTCCTTATAGCGCAGAGGTAGGCAAAAGGTGTATTTTGAGAGATTGCTGGTTTAAAATTTGCTATCAAAAATATAAAATGTATATAATATATGTTATATATTGCATGATGGGTGTCTAAACTTTCACCAAAGAAGGAAATATTTGCACGAAAATTTTTAAAATTTTTAGTTGCGTTTTTAAGTCATATGATAATCTATAATATTTAGTTTGATTTACAATTAGCGTGCTCAAACTCTGTCATAGCGTCCTCAGCTTAAGTCATAGTCGATTTTTTGGTTAAATCTCAAATATTCCTTGGTTTGTGGGATTTAAATTCCTCGTACTCGTGTCGTGTCCATGTACCTGCAAGCTAATTATCATCGGAATAAAAGCTTGAAACAAAAAAGCAGATAAATACAGATTGGCGCAATAGAACGTGCATATTTAAAAAATAGGTTAAAAAATAAATAAAAAAGGCATGGTTAAAATAAATCAAAGGCATTGTAGAGTAATAAATGGAGTTTATTTTTTAAAAATAACATCATCTAAATGGTGACCTTCTCCACGACGACACTCCTCTAACCCCAAACGAAAATTATTGAAAACTTTCTTCAGTAATACTGGTGTAATGGCTGCCATTTCACCACGGATATTCTCCTTGAGCTGAACGATGTTTCTTGGATTATTACTGTAGACTTTGTGTTTGAGGTATCCCCACAAAAAAAGTCAAGAGGCGTCAAGTGGGGGCCATGGGATATCACTACGTGGGGGCCAAGGGATATCACCTCTTTTCGAAATCAGTCTGCCAGGGAACATCTGCTTCACCACCGCCATGCAGTCATTTGATGTATGACAGGTAGCTCCATCTTGTTGGAACCAAGTTCTGGAATTCACTATTCTTGAACTTTCAATTTCTGGAGCCAAAAATCCGTCCGACGTCTCAACATAGCGTTCCGTATTAACCGTGACGTTTTGACCCCGCGCATTTTCGAAGAAAAAAGGACCAATTATTCCTCTGCCAGAGATTGTTGCCCATACTGTCACTTTAGGACTATGCAATGATTTCTGGTGTTTGATTTTGGGATTTTCACTGTTCCAGTAACGACAATTTTGACGGTTTACGAACCCATTCATAAGGAAATGAGCCTCGTCAGAGAAAAGGGTATTGTCAAAATTGGAAAATCGATTAAGCATTTCATTAGCAAATGCGAGCCTTGCTATGAAGTCAGACTCTTTCAATTCTTGTGTTAACTGCAGCTTATATGGATGCAGTTTTAGATCCAATGTTAATATTTGTTGCAAACTTCGTCGCGATAATTGTAAGACAGACGATCTCTTGCGAGTCGACATTTGTGGATTTCCTCGTACTGACTCCATAACTCTCTCAACATTGTCTTCGGTCCTAGATGTTCTTGGGCGGCCATTTGCTTGTGGTTTAAATGTTAAACCGGTCTCTTCAAAACGCTGTATCCATATTTTAATTAAATTAGCACTCGGAGCTTCACTAATTCGCCGTAGTCCATATTCAGCACAATATAGTCGCCTAGTAGGAATATATGAACGAGAGTTCTCGTAAAATGTGCGACGCTTCCCGTCGAAGTGATTCATAGCGACTAAAACTCCATGAGCCCGCCAACCCAACGATGTGGGCGCCCCCCCGCCCACGCCTTTTCTACCCCGCAAAAAAAGATGATGAAATATGCACGTTCTATTGCGCCACCCTGTACTTGATTTCCTTCTCAGTAAGCTAATCTTAAGCAATAGAAGCTGCTGAAAAGTGTATGCAAGACTCGGTGACTGGGCGATTCTCTACTTTTTGTTGACATATGAAGACCAATTTTATATTACTCCTTCCAACACACTTCAATTTTTCTTCTCATTCTTTTGCATTTCAAACATCTTTCATACGCACCGCCTCACAAATTACTTGTATTTTGGCAATTGGTTTTCTCTGTATGCCTCAAATGACCTGGAATTTGACATTATTTTGATTTGGGGTCAATTTAGTTTTATGGCATTTTGCATCTTTGATTATTGGTATGCGGTTAATTGACACACAAACATTTACAAAATACCCATACACAATGATTACACACGCACATTAACGTCAACAATGGCATTAGTTTAACTGACATTAACACATGCACGCATGCCACAATCCGTACATACATACATATACGAGTATACGAGGAGATCCTTTGACTTTAGACTGACATTAAATGCATTTCATGGAAGGGGCTGTGCATGTATTTGCTGCTGTTACAGCAGTGTGTACGAACATATATTTTATTTTAACTTTAATGTATGCTACTGCCACAGGGAGAAAGAGGGTGTGAGAAATTTCGTGTTCACCTAAGACTTTGTTTGCATTTCATTACAAGGATGTGATAGGATTATATGTGGTAGTCGCTAAATGTCCCAGTGTGTTAACTCGCACATACTTGTATATGTTACCATTGTGAAATGAATGTGCATAAAGTTTCGAAATTAATTGTAGACTTGTATGTGGGTGTCAACTTCAATGTTGAAGTCAACAATGATTATAAAGATGTCAATCATATTGCGACGCTGACTGACAGTGCTAAAGTTTGTGGGATTGACTGCTGCAATTATAGCATTTGTGAATTTCTTGATGATGAAGTGCAAAATATATAACGTTGTGTGCAAATAAATTTCATTGCAACATAAATTGTCTGCCAAATTGGGATTTCAAAACAACACTAAATTAAAGCTTTCAATAACAAATAATAAAATATATAAAAATATCTCCAATATATCTATAAATATCTATAAAATATGTATATCTCTAATAAATGTTATAAACGTAATAATAAACGTAGAACAAACGTGTTATTCCTATACCGAAATCTGCTGCTGAAAATGGGCCTGATGATTTGCGGCCTATTTCTATTCTCCCTGTTCTATCCAAGGTTTTTGAGCACTTATTGAAAGATCAAATTATGGCACAATCTGGGAGTAAAATTAGTGAAAATCAGTACGCTTTTCCACGGCTTATAATGCAACAACTTTACTTTTCTCTCTAACCGATACCGTTAGAAAGGTAATGAATCGCAACATGTATAGTGTCCTGGTTTTTTTTGGATCTGTCTAAGCCTTTCAACTCCTTATGACACAGGAGGATGACAGAGAAACTTATATATAAGTTAAACTTTTCTATCTCGGCTTGCAAACTCATTTTGTCTTATTTGTGTGATAGATTTCAGGTTGTAAATTTGAATGGAAAAATTCGAATATCTTTGCTCTACACTTGGTCGTGCCGCAGGGCTCGGTCTTAGGACCGCTTCTTTTCTTACTTTATGTTAATGATGTAATGGATGATTTAGATAATGGAATTTGTTCTGCGTTCCTATTTGCTGATGACATTTTACTATACTTTGATGGTGATCGAGATTTTCCTGATGCACTGGAGAATAAGATAAATTATTGCCTCGACTGCACTATGCAATGGGCTGCTCATAATTCAATAGTGATTAACCCGTTTAAGACCGTAGCTATTTCGCTTGGTTGTCCAAGTAGTAATGCAAGATATAACATATATTTGAGGCGCAGGAGTTCGTTGAGTTTGAGTTGATGGTTATAAATGCTTAGGTATTGTGATCGACAATAGGCTGAATTTTGTAACTCATATTGACTCTGTGCGCGCCAAAGTATATGGAGTCTTACATAGCCTCTACTCAACTAGTATTTATCTGCCAACTAGGGTCAAATATAGACTGGCTTGGGAGCTTCTGATGCCTCAAATTATTTACGGGCTAGAAGTGGTATCGGGAACAACAATGTTTCGAAATTGAAATTGGCAATAAATGTAGTTGCAAGATTTAGTTTCAGTATACGTAGGCGTGAACATATTTCCGCATATGTGAAAAGAGTATTAGGTTGCTCTTTTAGTAATTTTGTGAATTATCGTAATTTAATGACTTTTTACAAGGTTGTCAAAAGTGGAGTGCCTGTTTCACTATATGGATTGTTTCAGTTTTCACGCTCGACAAGAAATATACAAATCATTGTACCTACAATAAATATTTCAGCATTTCAGAGATCTTTCCTTATTAGGATTGCTCGATATTGGAACCATTTGCCTAATGACTTAAGAGTCTTCTCTTATTCTAATAATGTTTTTCGTTCAAGAATTTTTGCACACTTTTCTTCAATGGAAATTTGATAACTGCATGGCTTCGTATACCATTGTTACTAAGGATCGATGTAACTTCCATTTTAATTTGTTTAAAATCATTTTTTTTCATTTTGTAATTACGGCTGGGGAGCCGATGTTAGTTTATATATATATACAGGGTGGGCCATAAGGGTGTTGGCGGTTTAAATATTCAATTAAAAAAAACTACGAAACATAAAAAAAATATATTTGTATTTTTAAGCAGTAGAAGCATGGGAATTTTTAAGACTTAAAAATAATGTTGTCCAAATGGTTTCCCTCGGTTGCTTGACACTCTTGGAACCGAAGCCGCAAATTTTGGAAAACTCGTTGAAAAGTTGTTCTCGGTATTTTGTTGCTTTCCTGAATAATGTTCCTCTTCAACTGCTCTAAATTGGTCGGATTATTCTCGTAGACTACCGATTTGAGGTAGCCCCATAGAAAATAATCGCATGGAGAGAGATCGGGGCTACGTGGGAGTCATTCAATATCCCTCCTTTTCGAAATGAGTTTTCCAGGAAAAACATTTTTCAGCAGCTCTATGGATACCCTAGCCGTATGACATGTGGCCCCATCCTGTTGAAACCACATCCTCGAGGTATTGCCTTGAAGTTCTTGCAAAGCTGGCACCAAAAAGTCTGCTAGCATGTTGCAATAATTGTTCGCTCTAACCGTCATCGCATGCCCTCTTTCGTCCTCAAAAAAGTATGGTCCAATAATACCGGTTGACGTTATCCCAGCCCACACGACAAGCTTAGGGCTGTGAAGTGGACGTTCATGCTAGAGTCGGGGATTAGTCTCAGATCAGAACCGACAATTTTGCTTGTTCACATGGCCATTAAGGTGAAAATTGGCCTCATCACTAAAAATCACGTTGTTGAAATTGTTGAACCGCTCTAGCATCAAATTGACAAAGTTAAGTCGGTTATTGGCATCATCGGGTTTTAATTCTTGGACTATCTGAATCTTATAGGCCTTCAAATGCAAATCACGTTTCAAAATTCGTCGTAAAGTTGTTCTTTTGACATCCAAAGACTTCTCTTACGTGTTGATTTCGCTGAACTGAAACACGAACACGCTCCACAATGTCGGCTGATCTTGCAGAAACTGGGCGACCACGAACCGTAATTGGTACTGTTGAGCCGGTTGTTTCGAACATTCTGATCCTTGGAACTTCACTTAAATCGTGTAAACCGTGTTCATGCCGATACAAACGTTGTGCAATAATCACTGATTTATTGTTTTCGTAATACGCTCGGACACAAAATGCACGCTGCACTCCCGTGCACGGCTCCATGGCGACTAAATTTCCAGGAAGCGGCGCAGCGAACAACATATTCCCCTGCCACCCCGCGCCGCGCGTTACCGAGAAATTGCAGAATTAAATCGCCAACACTCATATGGCCCACCCTGTATATACACCCATTTAAATAGATTTAAGATCGTTATAGATACTCAGGAATTTATTGCTGTCTAATACGCATTTTTTGGTTTAAAGGGTTTGTTTTTACCGTTTTTTTTTTTTTTTTTTTTTTGATAAATATATAAATAAATATCTCATGCAGGATGAACATTCATTAAATTCACAATAAATAACGCGTCTATTATAGTAGTACACCGCAAACACTGATTTAAATTTTTTTCAACAACGTTTTTTGCTGATGTGTATTTCAATCCATCGTAATACAGAGCGGTGCACGAATCGTGCTACGGTGGGACAGTAACTGCCAATGGTGACCGCTATTTAAAGATGTTGAAGGAGTTGTTTTAACCCAGAATTGCGCCGAAGACGTATCCATTTCAACAGCGTTTCAATTCCGGGAAGATGCACACATAGCCAGACAAATTAATATCCAAACACTCCACTTTCCATTGGCTCTTCAGATCACCTGATCTGGCTGCACCAGACCTTTTTTATGGGGTTATAACAAGCAAGAGGTGTACAAAGCGAAAACAAAGAATTCAACTGAATAGAAGCAGTCCATTAAAACAATAACTGAAACGATCCCATCTTCAATCTTTTGATAAGGAATCGCATATGACTGAATGAGCATGGAGGTCATTTACGGTCAATCATCTTCAAAACTAATTAGTTATATAAAATAAAATTGATTCTTTTTACAATAAAAAACAACTACAAAAATACATTGATTAAAACAAAGTCATTTGAATTTCTTATTGTAGCACAATTGGTGCGTTTCCTTGTATATGAATATAAGATTTAATCATGTCTACAGATAAACTTTACAAGATTTATATGCGATATCAGTGCTAACTCTAAAATAAAATAAACCGTTGCTTCTTTTATTTCTAGGAAATTCTGAAAAAAATTGGTTGCTTCCCCACGTAACCGTTTGCGCCTACATTTACTTTAAAATTAAAAAAAAAAAAACTAAATGAAATACATTAATTAAAACAAAGTTAATTTAATTATTATATTGTAGCACAATTAGTGCACCACCCTGTATAAGGTATAAAAAACAATTTCCCTTGCATCTCATGAATGAGATATGGGAGAGCTTCTCACATTCAGTGAGCTTATACGCATTCTATTTTTAGACTCACTCAACGAGACCAACAGTTTAATGGCGATTTCGAACGTCACAGTTTTATAAGCATTTACAACGCTTGCCGTTTACTCGACTATTCAAAGTATTAGTCAGGCATATTGAGGTGACTGCCGCTCAAATAAAACTGGTCTACAAATTTAGAAGAATTGACTGCAGAAACGAATCATGTTTTTTAACTGATCTGGGTGTGCTGAATTCGAATCTGACATAAAAATTGGGCAATCACGTCTTGTTAACTTTTTTTATTCATGCTGGCAATACTGTAAAGCAGTCAATACTGGCACTGCAATTTCACAATTATTTATTTTAACGGAAGTCCACATTCATTCTAAATCTTCATAATAGCAGCGTTTAAGCATGTCAGGGAGAACGTCATTATAATGATAGATAACTGTATGCGGAATTGAACCCGGGGTTATGTTACGGGTAGTAACTTTTTCAGTAGATGACCTTATAAGTCAGTTCCCCGCGTTATGTATGTGCGATCGCAATACGCGAGATGGCGTTAGAAAGACAAAATTTCGTGTTCAAGAAAGCACTTAGGCAGTTTTGCGAAGGCAGAATTGTTTGAGCGCTCGTCAAATTTTAAAGTTTCGATGAGGAGAAAAACGCAAGCCATCTGATTGGAAATGTGAATAGCATAGTTCTGCTACTATAACACCCAATTAGGAGCAATTTTGGTTTTGTCGATTCCGATCGGGTAATTGTAATGTCAAAGATGCACCACGCTATAGAAAGCCAATTGTCGAACATTTTTATTTCTATCTAAGAATTGTTGCTGAATAGCTACGAAATCGATCTACTTCTAAAGCGAATGGTAATTTGTGATGAAAAGCGGGTCATTTACGACAACGTCAAGCGAAAATTATCTTGGCCGAACCGCGGTGAGGTGACACAAACGGTGGACAAGCCAAGTTTGACAGTCAGCAAGGTTTTGCTGTCTGTTTGTTGGGATTGACAAGGAATCAGCTATTAGAAGCAATGGGAACTTAATTGGGGGGTTCTTATTCTTTCATCCTATAGTTTGGGTCTGACACCAAGTGATTACCACCAATTTCTGTCTTGGACAAAATCTTTTGCTGATGGAAGATTTACCTCAAGAGAAGTTTGTGAAAATGGATTATTCCAGTTTTTGCCCACAGGCGTGAGGGTTTCTATGAGACAGGAATGATGGAATTACCCAGAAAATGGCAATAAGATACTGGAAAAACGGCGCAAATCCAATGCTATTGTTGCTACACATTATATATGAAACGTAGGCGTATGTGGACTTAAGTTTTTTTTTAATAAAATTTAAACAAAATTGCAAAATTCATTGTTTAGAGCAAATTACAAGCGTGCTAATTTATGCAAAATTTGTTACGAATCGCACTGTCCATTATAGTGTCTAAGTGGGATTTAATTTGGTGGCTTTCCTATTCACTTTTATGGGATGAACCAGGAGTTATGTCAGATAAAATCCCAAAACCGCATATAAGACATGATCAAAAATGATTTCAGTTATTTCGACTCTATTACAATTTCGCGACTCTATTCTATTTCATCTGCTGGCCTGTAGATTGAGATTAAATTTTGAGAACAATTTTTTCTTCTTTATGGGAGTTATCAAATGGCTTGGTTGGAGTAGGCATAAATTTTGACGATTTCTTAATTAACTACCGTCCAAAAATATCAAATATAATGTTATTTACCTCAATCTAAATGTTGACTTCTCCTTAACTACAGTCCAACAATATCAAATATGGTAAATGTTATTTACCCAGTCGTTGTATTGAGACAAAACTGATTGACTTGGTTACTCACTATAAAAAATGTCGGTGCATCCGCGATCAAGTTTGTGATTAATATTTTATGGTTGAAATCTGCAGTGTACATTTCTCGTAAATACCGCGCAATTAGACTTTAATCTCATTGTTTGTCTTAGTTAAAAGAAAAAGATTAAATTAAATTATCTGATAAACCGTGACAATTAATTTAGAAATTTTTTTGAGAATCTGAATATTGTTCGGCTTTTGCGACCATAAAAATAGAACGGAGCAATCAGCTGATGTACAGTGCTGATAAGATACTGATGATGTACTAATAAAGTACTTTTTTTTGGCTAAGCCAATTTCCTTTTAGGTACCTTTTTCACAAATAATTACTTCGTGTAATTTGTTGACTTATTTGAATTTTGTTTGATAATATTTTTTCGACACTATTATTGCAATTAATATTTCCAAACATGTTCCACCAATTCAGAAAAAATTAAGAAAGTTTGGCATAATATATTTTGATACACATTGCATTATTATCTCACGTCGTACATACGAGCACGATCATTTTTTTTCATTGATAGGATGAATCAATTACTCGTTTACGAATGTTTCAACCACTTATAATATTTTTTTTTTTCAATTACTAATGGTTGTAGAACAATTATAGATATATTTCGTTATCATCACCACTTGTAGTGAAATCACATTAATTATTTGACTGGAAGTAACCGTTGTTATTACCGCGCCATTTCGGCTATATTTGATTGAATTTGAATTGGAGCTGTTTTACCACAAAAACCTTTAAATTACTACGCCATGACTTTGCCTGCTGATGAAATCACCTTCGCCTTCTTTGGACCCGATTCTCCTATTCCAGTTCACTGCTTTGACTATTCCTTTGTCTCAGGTGTGAAGTGGTGAACACATGTCTCATATATGGTTATAAATCGACGTAAAAATTCGGCTTTATTACGGTGAAACATCGCCAAACACTCTACTAAAACATCTTCACGACGCTGGTTTTGTTCTGTTGAACGCAAGCACGGCACCCATCTTGCGCACAGCTTTCTCATCTTCAAATCTACGGTCATCGTACGATGTATAGCAGTTATTGAAATGCCTATCATTTAAGCTAGCTTACGCACTTTCAACCCGACCCTCATCCAATACCATTTTGTGGATTTTCTTAATCGTGTTCGTCTTAGTAATGGTGTTCGTCTTAGTAGCTCGTACGACCACGTTTAAACTCTACTACCCAATGTTTTACAGTCGTAGTAGAAAAACGATTTGGTACCGAATAAAGATGCAAAAAATAATGGAATAAAATCCAATCAAATGAAATGGAATCAAAGAAAAATGAAAATGGTATTTTACTTTGCAGTTATTTCTATTCTAATATCGTGAAATAAAATATGAAATACATGAAATATTTAAAATTTTACTTTCATGTACTTTTATACACTTTTAGTTTGGAAGAAGTTCTCAAAACCACTGCTCTATGTATAATTGAATATGAAATGCTTGGAAATGTCAAAATTTCGTACATTACAAGTCATATGTTCTGTAATATGTGTAATTAACTTAACTACTTGATAGTTATATAATAAAATAAACTATTTGTAATAGCATGTAAAAGTTTGCACAAACATATACATGGGCTTAGGTTACCTACCCATAGAGGGTGTAAAGATTTGTTATATCGTATCGTATCGTATATGAAGGCGATACGATATGATGTTGTAACGACTTTCACACCACCTATAGGTGATAATGTAAGTATGTCGAAGTTATAAAAATTATGTATTATTTCAATACAAACATAAAAATGTAAATATCTTTACATATCTTTACAAATCAATGCGAAAGAGTTTCTCGTGAAACATGCAAAATATTCATTAAGAATTGAGACTAGACGTAGACTGTTATGAAAAAGATGAAATAGAAAAAACCAGACACATCAATCATTTGACATAAAATGCGATTTATGAAGACAAAAGGCAAATTATAACATGTAGACAGAACGAAAAATCAGTCTACGGAATAACAAAAAAAAAAAGCACAGAAATAAAGCATAAAGGCTCAGACCGCACCTTTTTGTATGAACAAAGAAATGTTCTCTTTGTTGTTATGATAACTGGCAGCACATCAAATTGCCGAATGTCTTCAAAGTATATCGATTTTTTAGTACCCATTAAATTGTTTCTATAATATCTTCTTTTTTAACTTTACTGTGTAGAATTTGGAATTATTGAAGACTTTTAGTTTACTTGAAAGTAATATAGGATTATCCATATTTCGTTTTCAAGGTAAAGTGGCCATTATGTACAAATTACATTGCCAATTTAATGACCATCTCTGGATTGATTGCAGCAGTGGATCCTTTTGAGGTAGTTTTCGATAATGTGTGGCCCAATGACACCTCATGATTATAATGCGCATGAAACAGTCACTTTTACCGGATGCAATGGCTTTTGCACAATCACTTCTGAGTTCTCTGAATCCCATATGCGACAGTTTTGCTTGCTGACGTAACCATCGAGTTATCTCTCAGCTTCACATGGGCTTCATCGCTGAAGAAAATTTTGTTCGATTGAAAGACCACATTTAAATCACCATTTTTGTAGAAAGTTTTAACCATTTTTACCCGTTCTTCGGTTGTTAAATGGTCTATATTCGCAAATAAATAACACTTCAGATGGCGGATATTCAACAGGTGACAGCCTTGCCAGACCGGTGCAGTGTTTATATTTACAACAATTGGTTGAAGGAAATTTTTGAGTAACAGCAAGAATTGCTAAAGAAGAATAGTGTTGTCTAATATTTAAAAAATGGCGACAAAATCTAAGTTTCCTACTGCAAATTGTAGCTAATTGTAACGTTTTTGATTGCAATTGTAGATAAAAAATTATTTAATGAATTTTTTAAAACTTGATAAAATTCTTAAAATTTGATAACATTTTTAAAATTTGATAAAATTCTTAAAATATGATAGAACTCTTAAAGTTTGATAAAACTCTTAAAAAAATATTCCTGAAATTTGATAAAATGTTTCAAATATGAAAAAATTCTTAAAATTAGATAAAATTTGTAAAATTAGATAAAATTCTTAAAATTTTACGAAATTCTCAAAGTTTTTTCAAATTTGGCAAAACATTTTTAAATTTGATAAAATTTTCCAAATTTGATAAAATTCTTACAATTTTATAAAATTCTTAAAATTTGATAAAATTCTTAAAATTTTATAAAATTCTTAAAATTTGATAAAATTCTTAAAATTTGATAAAATACTTAAATTTGATAAAAATCTTAAAATTTGATCAAATTTTTCTGTTTTCTATTTTTCAGGTAAGTCAACCAATACAAATCTTACTGTGCTGTCAACTGAAATTATAAAAGCTACACAAAACAGGATGCAAGTTGATGTCCTTTAAGCGCATTTGTGGTTTTGTAAGTAATGATACATTATTGTGCAAAGGGATAAAATTTGGTATAAACGTGAAGTTGTAGGAATTTGTTTTAATTTTATGTAATGAGAAGTTTTTAGTTCAAATTATTTCTTGCTGTCCTTTCTTTCTCATTAAGATATCATTCAATATTCCCGAAGAAACATACTAAAATGAATTTTTATTTTTGATCCTGATTAATAGTTTTTCAGAGTATTAGCAATTTGGAAATGTGTTATTCTTCGGTCATGAATCAAAACTGTTTCCGGAAGTTTACGATTTCCGGTATTACTCTATTTTGATCCAGGGAGATTTATTAGCTTTAAATGAACCATGCATTTATTGCCTTAATGCTTCCAAAGCCATCAAAATAAAGTTTTCATTATCGACAGAGTTAAGAGAGCTGAAATGCCCGAATGCTTCAACATTGAGTAAGAACATAAAAAAGTTAGAACTAAGATTCAGTAAATTAACAAAAAACCTTGAGCAATCATATTAACATAAAGCGTAGCTTTCTATAAACTCGTATGTTATGACTTATAATTTAGGCACTAAAATTGGGACTGCAAATCAATGGTTAAGCAATAATCGTAGTGTTCTCAGTCGTGAAGGAGCATTGAATGGACTTACATTTATTACCGGACGTTCATGATCTCTGTGTCATTTTGTTTTGATCCCGAAGAAAAATTTATATGTTATTAAGTAAATTTTTTTTGACAAAAATTAACTTGGCGACCACTGATCTTTGCGCGACATTTTGTATGTCCACGTAAATCTTCTTAAAAGACCGTGGATCTTGTTTCAATAATTACTTGTTTATAATATTTTGAAAAACAAAATAAAATGTCAAGAGTTATCTGGTGTGATTAAACTGTATTCTCTGCCGTGCGATCTATTTCTAGAAGGTTTGTTTTTTTTTTGAAGATTTATATCAATAAAGCAAAAAGATGTTCTGAAGTCTATAAAACTTTTCCTTCATTCTTATATTAAGAAAAATTTAAATCCAAGTTATTGTGGTCTTTAAGATGTCTGCGTAACAAAATTACACGATTTGGATTTTCTTGTTTTAAGATATTAAGCGTTTTTTTTTTATGAAATTTCTATTTTTGAAAATTGTTATAACGTCGCTAATATTGAACATTTTGAAATCCTAAACCCAAGCGTATTCTTGTTGCAAACGACATAATAGGTAGGCCCCAAAACTAGCCTACCTAAGAAAGAAGACACAAAAATGTTGGGAAGATGTTCTTTATAATATAATCTCCTTTTAGTTCGATACACTTTTTCCAGCAATATTCAATAGCTTTTATGTCCAGTTCATAGTAAAAACTGTCAAACTCCTTAAAACAGCCATCAGTTGCAAACTTCACCTCTTCATTTTTGGCAATTCTTTTGCCACCAAGCAATTTTTTCAAATTTGGAAATAGAAAATAGTCGGTGGGAGTTAAATCTGGCGAATAAGGTGCTTAATGAAGCAATTCGAACTTTAATCTATTAATTTTGTCCATCGCAGTAGTAGATGTGTGAACTAAAGCATTGTCAACAACACTTTCTGTTTCGCCAAATGCGGCTTTTTCCATAATTTCATCACCTAAACGCTGCAATAAATTAGCATAATATTCGCCGTTGATGGTTTTTCCTTTCTGAAAATAATCAATAAAAATAATCCCAAGCACATCAAAAAAAAAAAAAAAAAGCAGACGCTATTACTTTGCCCGCAGATGGAACCATTTTCGCCTTCTTTGGACATTTCTTTGGACTATTCCTTTGCCTCAGGTTCAAAATAGTGGATCCATGTCTCATCCGTGGTTATAAATCTACACAAAAATTCGGCTTTATTGCGGTGAAACCTTGCCAAGCATTCTACTGAAACATCGTTACAATGCTGTTTTTGCTCTATTGAAAGCAAGCGCGGCACCCATCTTGAGCACAGTTTTCTCACCCTCAAATCTTCGGTCAATATACGATGTATATTACTCTTTGAAATGTCATCAAATACCAATACAATTTTGTGGATTTTCTTAACCGTATCTGGAGTGGACATCTCAATTGGTCGGCCACTGCGGTGTTAATTCTTGTTGAAGTACCAAAAAACTGATAAAATTTTAATTCAATAATCATAGGAGTGTGATGCGTATTCGATGCCGCGATTGGAAATAAACATTCAAACAAATTAAATTTACAATCATGCGAAACAAAAATTTAATCAAATTTGTTGCAAATATGATTAATTTGAAGCAAATTTAAACTGAGTAAACTATTAATAAAATTAATTTCGAAACTTTTATTAACCATGTAAGAAAGTAAATTATCGTCATTACCAACACGCGACCAAACAATATTTTTTAAATTGAAGTCTGCTAAAACGCAAATACGAGCATTTACTGTCAAACATGATTCCAATTTAATAATATTGAATAGATGGGCATCATTTATTTTTTCGTAAAGATGATTCCGAAATCTTTACAAATATTTTATAAAATTTTAACTAACTTTCTTATCGTACATATGCACAGTTTTAGGGAACCATAGAGAAGTCCTTTGCATTTCTAGGGACTCTTGCATACAATTAACCCATTTGTTGCCGTCCAAATTTACGGAATTGGTTTAGTCAAACATTATTGCAAATACAGTATTTAAAGGGCAATAAATTTATGAAATTAAATTACGAATCTACACGACAATCGTAATATTTTAATTTTTTTCACTCTTATCATGCATAACACTGGTCTACAAATTTAGAAAAAAAAATTGACTGCAGAGACGAAGCATGTTTTTTAATTAAACTGGGTGCGATAAATTCACTGAATCTGGCATAAAAATTAGGCTATATAGCCTTGCTCATTTTTTATCGCATGCTAACAATACTATATAACAGTCAATACTGACACTACAATTTCACAAGTATTAATTTGACAGAAACCCACATTCATTCTAAATCGTCATAATAGTAGCATTTAAGCATGTCAGGGAGATCATGTGTTACTGATTGAAGCTATTGCTGTGTGCGTAGTGAATATTTGGTTAGAAAAAATGAATATGCAATATCAGAATCATTAAAATGTTTATTTTGGTTTTGCTGTCAGAAACTTGAGCAAACCGTGGACACCGACAATGTTTTGCAATAGTTGCAGAACTGTTTTATACAAGTAATCAAATGGCAAGAAGATCTATTTCGATTTGTTCAGTTCCAGCACTTTGGAGGGAGTCAAGTAACCACCAAATCGATTATTATTTCTGTTTAACAAAAGTTGCTGGATTCAATATGAAAAATTGAAAAAACTATTACTAACGCGAATGTCCCATCGGTTTCCAAACCAGTTCAACGTCCACCAAGTGATCCATTACCAGTCAGTCCCAGTGCAACGAGCAGTAAGTCCGAAACATCTTTCACCAGCAGTGGTAGTTTGTATCAGTCTTATGATGACCGCCATTTAATGACTTAAGCTGAGCTGATGCTGATGCTGATGCTCTCTCATGTGATAACTTTTTGTGTTGAAATTCATTCTAATACGGGATTTGCATTCAACGAAGTAAGACGTAGAATTTCTAACTTCAGCATGCAGCAGTGCAAACATCCTGCAGTTGGGACAAAAGTAACAGTCTATGGAGATAGAAAGAAGCTTGGAATTGACTGCATATTTTGAAAAGAAACATTCTATTCTACATTGTACTGATGTTGATGATTTATTTCAAAAAAACGAACCAGCCATATGACAAAACTGAATGGAGATTATTAATGGATGGCTCTAAGTACAGTTTAAAGGCTCTTCTTTTGCTTAGTGGGAATGAAAAAGAATCTATACTAATTGCTCATGGAGTTAATACAAAGGAAACTTACGAATCAATGACTGGAATTTTGACATTACTTAAATACAACGATAATAAATGAAAGATTTGTGGTAACCTTAAGATATGTGATTTGAATTTCTTTGTATGTATAGTATAGACCATCGTGAATAAGTGTAAATTAATCTGTTTCAGGTCATTGGTTTCAGGAGGTTTCACAAAATATTTTTGTTTCCTTTGTCTGTGGGATAGTCGCGCTACATGTCATCATTACGTCAGAAGAGAGTGACCAAAAAGAACTGAGCATTCACCAGGAAAACAAAACATTTCAAATAAATCATTAATTGATCCAAAGGACGTTCTTCTTCCGCCGCTGCACATAAAATTGGACATTTTTAAGAACTTTGTCAAGACTTAAGACTGGACTGTTAAGACTTAAGACTTAGACTACACAAAGATGGTGCAGCATTTAAATATTTGTTAGCAGTTTTTCTTAAAAATTTCATATGCTGAAATCAAAGAAGACATATTTGTTGGCCCTCAGATCAGGAAGCTATTGAATGATGACAATTTTTCGCAATTTTTATTGGAGAAGGAATATGCAGTTTGGAAATCTTTCAAGAGCATCGTGAGCAGTTTTCTTGAACACAATAAAAGTGAAAACTACAGATAAATTGTTGCTGAGTTATTGAAAAATTATCAGGAATTAGGTGCAGGAATGTCACTCAAAATGCGTTTTCTTCATTTGCATTTAGATTTCTTTCACAAAACTTAGGTGCGGTGGCTAACGAACAAAGGGAGATTTAATGAAAATTGAAAGAAATTATCAAGAATTTTGGGAAAAAAGCATGCCGGGAGACTATTGCTGAAGTCAAATACGTGAAACTGAACCAACAAAATACAAACGACGTTCAAATAACACCATTCACTTTTGAAAATTCATTGGTTTTTAAATAAACGAATGATTTTTTATGTAAAAAAACAAATAAAAACATATCTCGAAAACTTGATTCGATAGAGAAAAACCAATTCGACTTCAGCCCACCAAATTACCTTAGGAAAGGTATTTGGTTACCCCATGCTAAAACCTTGTTGGCTAGTGTAATCATAGTACTGCGTTATTTCCATGATGCAAAGTCATCTCTGCTAACTAGAAATTTGTATTTCAGATTTTTTTTTATACGAACCTGTAAATGTTTGGAGTCACTAGAAATGTTAACACTTTTAACTTTTCTTTGAAAGCATGAATATGAGATAACCTTTGGCATAACATAATCAGTGTGTTTGTTTAAGATCAAATTACTGAATCTGTCATTTTTAATAATGTTTATATGACAATCAAGAGGAGGACACATTTGGTTTATAACATTTCAATGCTTTGCATATGATGGATATCAACATTGGAGAAGATAGAAATGTAAAATATTCATAATGCAAAATGCTGCTTAACGTATCATTTAGTACAAACTGACCTTTCAAAACTAAACATTTTTAAAAATTCAATTATTTACGTTTAGTTCGATGTGTATAATAAAAGTTTGTTTTGCATTGTTGTTGAAGCTCAAGACCAGTTTAGGTTTTTGCAAAGTTTAAATTGTTTAGGACTTGATAAGCTATTCACAGTCATTATACCAAGTCTGCTGAAGAGGAACCGTGGCTGTATCCTTAAAAGCTATACAGACTGTCTGGTATTATGAGAATATCATTCTGTCAAAACTTCTTTCCGTCAATCAAACTTTGCAAAAAGCTAAACTTGAGATTGAATAAATAAAAATCAAATTTTTAAAAATAAATTTTAATAAAATTAATAGTGTTGATTAAAGAAAATAACAGTCGATGCTACTAATTAATAGGATAAATAGCAGTGAGCCCGAAATGTTCCCATGAGAAACTTTAGAGTATGATAAATAATTATTTGAAAATTACCTATAGATTTTAATACAATAAATTCTATTTATTACTTCAATGTGTACGCTAAAAAACTACACATGATAGCAGAAACTCTGTCATTATTATTCTATAATAAATTTCTTTTTATACAAATATTATATATAACAAATATCATTGTGATGCCTCTAATAGTTAATGAGATGCGGTCAGTAAAAATTTGTTATTATACGACTGGTGCTTCACCACTTTTAAAAGATCATGGAAACAACATTTTCGCAAACATCGGTACGGCAATTTAAATGCCTCTTCCGAGCAAACATATAAACATACAAAGATTAAATTTTATGAAATATGAAACATACTTTACTCTGTAATAAATTTCACATCAATTTTCCAGCGTTCTCAATGCCTGATATTAATATTTTCTTCGGAATCTGTATAGCAAAACTTAAAAACGCACTACTATTCATACCGCTTCAAAGATTTCCCTTCAAAAATGCCTTTAAAATACTTTTTTAACTAGGGGAACTTTAAACCAACGCCTTTTTGCATTATCCTTATAAGACATAAGAAACCAACAGCTAAACAACTTCAAAACAAAGTTTGGGCGGATGAAAAATTAATCGAAGAAAAACAACATCGAAACTTTGGCCAAAATTAAAAGTTTTAGAACATTTTAAAACAAATTTACTTACCTTTTGGGTTCTTTATCTCCGTTTCTTTGAAATGACAACGAATTTCAGCACTCGATATCCTTCCTTCCTTAATGAGTTGTTTTGCTCCGAACAAATTTATACGATTTTATTTTATTTGATTTCTTTTCTTATTGCTGGGCAGCTGCGACTTCTTAGTAAATATATAAAAATTTATGGACGTCGAAAGACGTCAGGCAGAACACGAAGTAGCAACTCTGTCACAGACAAGACACCCCCGTTTAAGTATCACGATACGGTACGGTACGGTACACACTTACACACTCTTAGGTTGCGTTACAAAAACACGAATTAAGCACACAGTTACACACTCAGAATTGTCACATACCCATATGGCAGAAGAGCCAAATTCACATACACACACGCAAAGATTTCCAAGTGGTCTACACACTTATGCTATGTTTATGTGTGTATGTATGCGTATGTTTGTGTATATGCTTAAGCGAAAAAGCGACTTTAAAGCCTAAAAAACACTTTAGTTTCGAAAATTTCTCAGAAATACCGTAGCTGTAATTTATTTTTTACGATATTACACTGGGTTTGCTGAATATTTCCGGTGAAATATTAAAAATTGATTTCTCGTTTTAGGATATTTCTTCAATTTAGATTTTGAGAGGAGAATTTTTTTACTGATTTCTTCATAAGATTTACTTTAATCTTGAAAATATTTTTGCTGCGTATTTCTGGGGCGTTTTTAATTAATAAACTTTACACGTCACACGTTCGAGATGAACTGAATCCAAACTCTGACACGGCCACAGAAGAAAGACCATGAATCATGAGCAAACTTTTTTTTGGCGTATCTTCCGGTTATGCTACAGAAAGCAATCAAATGAAAAAGCTTTTATGTAGCATTAAAACAGGGGTTGTAAAGTGAGCATACTTTCGGGAGACTTTGTGCACAAGCAACAGAGAAACAGAGAAAAAGAGAGCAAAGAAAAGGAGAGTTCCCACTCTCTGGAAAATAATAAACATCATGTTGGTGCATACGCGTGGTTAAAATTCGGAAAAAGTCTCCACTACACAGCTGTTTCATAGCTCTTATACTTTTATGCTCAAGGTAGTTATGGCTTAAAATATCTACGAAACAAATAGAGACAGAGAGAGAGAGAGAGTTGTGTAACGCTTTGATTTCCTTTAAAGTACATGAGTTCGTAGATATTTATCTATTTCGCTCGACATTCATAACCGGCATATCCGAAAGCTTTTACTCATTTCATAAGTCACTCAGATTCTATAATGAACCATTGAAATACAAAATATGATATGCGAAACATGTTCTGGCCATGCGACGGTGGCTGGTTGTTGGGCAGACAATACGTTTAGAAGTAGGAAAGCCCTTTTCCCTGTTTTTACTTAAAAGCATCACCGCAAACCTCCCGTGTAAAGTGATAAAATGATAATGTGAATCATCAGAAACAAAACATGTTTCCAGAGGCTTCTGCCACGCAGTATGGTTGCTATAGATTCATGAGTCATTGATATGCTTGATAGTGGATTGAATACTAATCTATTTGTATGTTTTCTTTTTTCTCCCCCTTACATTTCATCTCGCAACAGCTTTTCCACAAGCTAGTTGAAGTTTTCATTGGCCATATTTCTTTTTGGAAATTATAACAATTTCATCTGGGGTTTCACAATTCTCAGCTCCCTTTGTTATGCTGTTAGGAAGCTTGGTGGAAAGATGAGCTTATCTCCATATGGATGGCGGTATTTGCGTCTTTCACAGCTTTATTATTACGAGAAGTGGCAACGGGGAGCTCATCATATTGTGTCTAATGATATTGCCCAAGTCTATCAAGTCAGTTATGACTCGGCTTAGATTGCCATAATAATATACGCACACACGCTCTTAAAGTATTATAAGACGCAATATAATAAGGGATTTGGAGAGAACATATTGTGCGTTTTGACACCATGTGTGCGGCCGCCTATAATCCTGTTAGTGTCAATTACCAAATTGCTAGAATGTACTTTAAAGTCAACTCAAAGTCAATTTTATTAAGTGCTATAACATGGTAACGTAGTTAGCATCACTGTTTACAAATGGATATCGGAAATTGTGAACTTTTGAATAAAGTCAGTAATTCTCTTAAGGTATTCTCAAATAATGAGTTCTTAATTAATTAATTGGCTTTCTCTACTAACTCCATTAACTAAGTTGTTGTTCACAGATTTATTAAGAAGATTATGTCTTATTTGTCCACATACTGATAGAACATATATTTTTCAGAAAGCATCAGCAGTTTTGTAAGATTCTAGTTTTCGCAATATAATACAGGGCGTCGGTCGGGAAGGTATACTACCTTGTTTTGCCGCCATTTTGGTAAGCATTAATGTTGACAGTTCATATTTGGTAGTCGTGAAGTAGAGACGTGGCAAATTTATTATGGACAAATATTCGATGAACCAACGTATTTTAATCATTAAAACATTTTATCAAAATCAATCATGGATTACTGTGACGATAAGAAAGATACGTGAGCTTTTTGGGAGAAACAACCAGGCCGCACTATTTATCGTGTAGTGAATGATATCGAAGAAAGAGGATCTGTAGCTGATAGATCGGCTGCAACGTCGGCTGATGACAGTACTGCTCCTCAAGAAAGTGTTCAAAACAATCCACCAAACTCAATTCGATGCCGTGCTCAGGAGTTTGTCTTCAAAGAACAACAAAGAACAATTTTGCACAAGGATTTGCATTTGTTTTCATTTAAGATTCAGATGACACAAGATCTTCTTCCACAAGACCATTCACGCCGCCATAAATATGCCAATAGAATGATACAGCTCGCCGATGACAACCCCGATTTTCATGAAAAAATCATAATGAGTGACGGGGCAAATTTTCATATGAATGCATATGTGAATAAACAGAATAGTCGGTTCTGGGCTATGGAAACCCCTCAAATTAAAGTGACAGTCTGGTGTGCAATTTAGTCAAAAGGAATCATTGGACGTTACTTGTTTGACACTGAAAACGGCGTTACGGTAACTATCAATGGGAAGCGATATCGTGATATGAATAAAAACTTTTTAACACCACAACTGCATGATTAACATGTGGTATCAACCAGACGGTGCCAGATAGCATACAGCCAGGATTACAATGGAATTACTGCGAGACCTCTTTCCACAACAAGTTATTTCAAGAAATGGTGATGTTGTCGCCTGATTTGACTGCTCCGGACTTCTTTTTATGGGGATATCTGAAAAGCAAAGTTTATGCAAACAAACCAGGGCAAGCAGCGGGAACTTAGCTGCACACCTAATATTTATAATAGTATTGAGCGTATCTTTCTGTATGCACTTTGTATAGTGTTCAAAATTATGTACTCATCTGCTTTGTAGGCTAAAGCATTCAAAATGCAAAAACCAGAATTGTTATTGGACATTTTTATATCCGTTACTTCATGACAATGAGCCAATATGTATTATATGAGAATGTGAAGGAATCCGAATGCCAAAATCTAACCGATATAGAAGATCATAATTTGTCTGCAAAAGTTGTGGAATTGTGTGTGTGTGTGTTTCTTTAATTGAATAGACAAATCAAAAAAAATAAATTTTCCCACAATTTTATAATATAAAAATAAAGGGTGTCCCAACAAGAACGCAAGATGATGCAGCAACTGAATTGTTTCTCTGGCTGTATGACATGTGACGCCGTCTTGTAGAAACCACATGCCCTCCACATTCATTTCTTCAATTATAGGCACGAAAAAACTGGTTATCATTTCACGGTACCAAACACCATTGACTGTTTGCGCTCGAAATGCCTCATTTTCATAAAAAAAAAGGGTCCAATGTTTCCTCTAGCCTAAAAGCCATACCACACAGTGACACGTTGAGAATGCATTTGCTTCTCGTGAATCACTCGAGGATTTTCCTCATCCCAAATGCGACAATTCTGCCTATTCATGAAGCCATCTAGATGGAAATGGGCTTCGTCACTGAACATGATTTCATTGGCAAAATCAGCATTTTCATGTTGTCTCTCCAATACCCAATTAACGAACCCTCTTCGCTGTCCATGGACAGCTGGGTTCAGTTCCTGAGTCAATTGAACTTTGTATGCATAAAGATGCAAATCTTTTGTCAAAATTCGCTGCATAGTGGATTTGGAGACACCAATTTGCTGAGCTTGGTGTCGAATTGAGGTGGATGGAGTTTGAGCGACATCATCACGTGCAGGTGCAACATTTTCGGTCGATCGACCTGGTCGAAGGCGCGTTGTTGTCTTTACATCACTAGCAGACCCAGTTTTGGCAAATTTATCCATTAATCTCTTTACAGTCGACTCTTTTGGAGCATTATTGTGACCCCAAATTGATCGCAATTTGCGAACTGTAGCCGCAAAGCTCTCACCATTTTGGTAAGACATTCGTGTAGCGCTCCATTTTTACTAACCTCGTACCTTCTATTAGCAAACAATAACAATTGTTCAAATGTCAAACAATGACACTTCGAATGGTGTCAAATTTAAATCTTGCGTTCTTGTTGGAACACCCTTTATAATAAATATAATAAGCAGTTGTTGTTTTTCTCCTATCTGGACACCGTTTTCCTTTACTTATAAAGCTCATACTTTAAGAACAATGCAATGATCGCCTTGTAATAAGTAAAAATTTCTTAAAATAATCGAGATTACTTACTTTTTTGTAGTAAATGCCAATTTTTGAACCTCACCTCCTTTAAAAAAGTTGCAGTTTTTTTTTCCACAACAATGCTCACCATTTGATAAGTCAAAATTTCTAAAAGTAATCAAGATTACTTACTTTTCTACAACAAATACCAATTTTAGAGCTCTACCTATAATGGTAATCACATTTTGAAATAATGTTGTAAATATTAAGAAGGAGAAAACACCGCCTTTGTATAATATCCTAGTTTTGAATTATACAGATGAATTCATATCTAAATTTAATTCCTTCTATTACAACCCACTTCAAGTAAAGCAACATCTTACCCCCACTTCCACTAATACACACAAGCTAAACTCTATACAAACTATTTGTACAGATTAGTAATTTGCTACCAAATAATTACGTAAAAAAAAACAACACAATGAAATCCTTATAATATTTTAATCTGCACTGAAAATATTTCTCATTTCAGGAGAAGCCTCTTTATAACCTGTCTAATAATAGACTCAGCTGTAGAAGCAACATTATATTTTATTATTATAATAAAATATTAAATTATTATTCCTACTTCAAATAAACTAAAGTTCAACTTTAGTAAAAAAGAAATATATATAGAATATATAAATGCTTTATAAATTCAGGTTAACTTTCATTACATTCCATACGTAATGTGCATATGAAATCTCACAAATGTGCACTTCACATATTTCTGAATGTAGAATTTTAAATATTTCCAAGGACTATTTACATTAGTAGCTCTCTCTCTCTCTCTCTCTCAAGTAAATATTAAACAAAAATGAAGCTGAATTCTGCAATGAATAGATGAATCTCACAGGAATTTTTCTATAGTACATGAACTTAGATATTCTTAGGTGCATTTATTTATACTTCTACTCTGTCCGTTTGTGTAAAGCAATGCATTTGATATATTCAATTCGAAATACCTGGTATGTATGGCTAAATACCGGTCTACGTACATAATTATATGTGTGTATGTGAGTTGTGTATGTAGCCATTGAAGTTATGTAACAACATTACTTAACAATCAAGAGCTAAATTATCACTTACATAAAAGACCACTTACACATGCAGACTAAGCCTAAGATGTATTCTAATATCCTTGCGACAATCACATTCAACTTGGTGTAGGCTCACTCACACACGCACCGTCGCTACTTTTATGGGAGTAAGCGTTAGTGTTTAATTGCATAGGCATCTGAGGGTGTATGCGTAAGTGTAATATTATGTATTTTGTTATGGCCTTAGTTGGATGATAACTACAGACCAACAATAGTAATCTATTGTTAATCTAGATTGTATAATAAACGATTTATAAATGTAGTATGTACGAGTATGTAGCACGGCTGTAGTATATGAAAAATTGTTGAAATGTGTATGTGTACATACATATGTGTATATGCTCCACTATATCTATACATATGACTGCAGAGACACAGTCGATTTGTACGAGTGAGGAAGGGACAAAGGCAACATTTGTGGGGTTATATGAAAAAATGCTAATTTATTACAAATTATATTTCATAAGTTTGCCTTTAACAATTACCAGCCATAGAATAACTTAAGACTGTAAGAGTATATCAAAGATAAGTCAAAATCTACTGGGAGATAACACTAGCCAACAAGGGTAATTTGGTAGGCTGAATTCGAATCTGTAATTTGTTCTCCTCTATCACGTCATGTTTTCGAGAAAAAAACAAATGTTTTTATTCGTTTTTTACATAAAAAATAATTAGTTTATTTAAAAATCCATGCATTTTCAAAAGTGAATGGCGTTATTTGAACGTCGTTTGTAAAGGGTGTCCCAACAAGAACGCAAGATTTAAAATAGGCGCCATTCGAAGTGTCATTGTTTGACATTTGAACAAATGTTATTGTTTGCTCTAGTAGAAGGTACGAGGTTAGTAAAAATGGAGCACTACACGAATGAGCAACGCATTCTCATTGTGAAATTGTTTTACCAAAATGGTGAAAGTTTTGCGGCCACAGTTCGCAAATTGCGATCAATTTGGGGTCACAATAATGCTCCAAAAGAGTCAACTGTAAAGAGATCAATGGATAAATTTGCCAAAACTGGGTCTGTTAGTGATGTAAAGACAACAACGTGCCTTCGGCCAGATCGATCGACCGAAAATGTCGCAGCTGTACGTGATGATGTGGCTCAAACTCCATCCACCTAAATTCGACACCGAGCTCGGCAAATTGGTGTCTCCAAATCCACTATGCAGTGAATTTTGACGAAAGATTTGCATCCTCATCCATACAAAGTTCAATTGACTTAGGAACTGAAGCCAGCTGACCATGGGCAACGAAGGGAGTTCGTTAATTGGGTATTGGAGAGACAACATGAAAGTGCTGATTTTGCCGGTAAAACCATTTTCATGGGCCTCGCCATTTCCATCTTAATGGCTTCGTCAATAGGCAGAATTGTCGCATTTGGGGTGTGGAAAATCCTTGAGTGATTCACGAGAAGCAAATGCATCCTCAACGTGTCACTGTGTGGTGTGTCTTTTGGGCTGGAGGAATCATTGGAGCTTTTTTTATGAAAATGAGGCATTTCGAGCGCAAACAGTCAATGGTGTTCGGTATCATGAAATGATAACCAGTTTTTTCGTGCCTAGAATAGAAGAAATGAATATGGAGGGCATGTGGTTTCAATAAGACGGCACCACATGTCATACAGCCAGAGAAACAATTCAATTGTTGCATCAGTCATTTCCCGGTCGTGTTATTTCGCGTTTTGGAGACCAGAATTGGCCGCTTAGGTCGTGCGATTTAACACCATTAGACTTTTTTCTTTGGGGGTTTTTGAAGTCGATGGTCGACGACGACTGAAGTTTTAAAAGAGTAAATTGGACGCTGCATTAATAAAATACCGCAGCATTTATGCAAAACGGTCATTGAAAATTTCATTAGAAGATCGCGTGTGTGCCAGCAAAGCCGCGGCGGCCAACGGCCCGATGTGTTGTTCCATACATAACCTCATTCTGTCTACTTCACGATATAATAAAGTTTCACGATTTCTTCTGTTAAATATCTGTGTTCTATTTAAAATTTAAATCTTGCGTTCTTGTTGGTACACGCTTTATTTGTATTAGTTTTTCGTGCGGAATCGTAGCAAAGGTTTTACTAAAACCTATAAACAGACCCAAGCAATGCAAGCTTTATGCTTAAACATTGGAAAAAAGTCCTAGAAGTTGGTTTATATTTTTTCCTTTTTGAAAGCCTAACTAATTTCTATGCATTACATTCTGTTCAGTTAGAAAGTTGGTTAATCTTCTCGTGACTGTTTACTTCAATACACAAAAATCGGATAGCGAGGGCATTTCCAAAACTAGCCGACCTGACGTACACCTGGTGCCAGTAAATTGTAAAAAATTATTTTGATGAAAAGAGGCAATCTTATAAAACATGAGTTTTAAATTTCATAGCGCCACGTTATTTAGCATTTTTATTTGAACCATCAAAAGTAAACGATCTCAGTAAATTTGTGAACATGGAAACGATTGGTCACTGGTATGTAATTCAATATTTCCATTTTTCCAAGCAATCTTAAAGCTGAGCTAGATTTACCACTGGGGGCGTCTGCTCCATTTTCTACGACTGTAAAATATTGGATAGCTGAGTTTAAACGTGGCCGTACGAGATGCCAAGATAAACACCGTAATGGTCGACTAATTAAGGTATCCATGCAAAACACGGTTAAGAAAATTCACAAAATGGTATTGGATGATCGTCGACTGATGGTGCGTGAGTTAGCTGGAATGATAGGCATTTCAAAAAGTTCTATACATCGTATATTGAACGAAGATTTGAAGATGAGAAAGCTGTGCGCAAGGCGGGTGCCGCGCTTGCTTTCAGTAGAGCAAAAACAGCGTTGTGAAAATATTTCAGTGGATTGTTTGGCGATGTTTCACCGTAATAAAGCCATGGATCCACTGTTTCACACCTGAGAAAAAGGAACAGTCAAGGCAGTAGACTGGAATGGGAAAATCGTGCCCAAAGAAGCGAAGACGTTTCCATCTGCATTCAAGGCCAGGGCGTCCGTTTTTTGGGGAGGCGCATGTGTTATTTTTATTGATTAACTTTAGAAAGGAAATATTGTGAAAGAAGTGGAATATTATGCTAATTTATTGCAGCGTTTAGGTGATCAAGTTATGGAAAAAAGCCGCATTTGGCGAAAAATAAAATGTTGTTTCAAGATGAATCTCCAGTTCACACATTCACTATTGCGATGGCTAAAATTAATGGATTGCAGTTCGAATTGCTCCATCACGCACCTTGTTCCCCAGATTTAGCTTCTTGGGAACTATTTTATATTTCTAAACTTGAAAAAATGGCTCGATGGTAAAATGAACAGGTGGAATCTGCGGTTGATACCTAATTTAGAGAGCGTGTCGGTGCTTACCATAAACAGGGTATGGAAGCTATTGAATATCGCTGGGAAAAGTGTATCGAGCTGAAACGAGATCGTGTTTAAAATTAAACAAAATTTTTCCACACTTTTTAGTGTTTTCTGGGTCTTCTTGGTCGGCTAATTTTGGGAACACCCTCGTATTTTAGTACAGCAGAAAACACGACCGTCCATATCTATGGCTGCAGCTGAGTTATGAACAATCAAAGAAAGAATGATCGATTGGTAGTAACTATGATTAATTCATATATATGATTAATCAATTAATTGAATAATTCGTATTTTGTTTAATCGACTGAGTGATTAGCGAATTAATCGCACATCCTTTCTAAAAATGTATTTTTTTTTTTCACGAAAATATATCATTTTTAATATTTGGTATACATAATAAAATTAACATAGTTGTTCGAAATTCTGTACTTGTCCTGTAAGCACAAACTGTTATGACCGACCGTGGTGCAGTGATTAGTGCACGTGACTATAATTCGCATGATCGCGTGTTCAATCCCCGGTACAGTAATCAACAAGTCTTGTTAATGCTTCTCAATCTGTGATGTTCGGAATTGTCGTCAAACTGTTCTGTTTGAGTGAATCCAAAAATAAAATGCGTGTAAGCTGTCTGAAAATGAGCAACTCTCCAATGTCCCATTCATGAGATGCAACAGAATTTTTTTTTTTTTTGCTTTTATAGGCAAAAGGTAGATCAAGTTTTGAATTTGCTTCATTGCTGCACCTGTTGTCATACCTTCGCCCCAAGGAATAAATGTTTATGTCATTTGATGTGGCGAAAATATAGCACTCTTAGATCGTTGTATAGGGTAACGTTAAATAACGTTAAGATTTGATCAGTGAATACATTTTTAGTTTAAGTCTTTTTTTCGTCTCTTTACAGAATTAACTAAATAATACTTGGGAAATTTATGATGGAAAGGCTCAGCATAGAACAAACAACCAAAGTTGTTCAATTTTACTTTGAAAGTCAGCATTCGATTATTCAGATCATATGAAAATTTCTTTCATGTTCGATATGCTCCTAGCGCTTCAACAATTTACCAATTGGTTCAGCGTTTTTGGGAACAAGGGGCTGTCTGTGATCTTCCGCGTACTGGAAGACCTCGTGCAGCTAGAAATGAAGTAACCATTGCTCGAGTGCAAGCAAGTATTGAGGAAAACTCTGAAACTTCCATCAGGCGGAATTCTCAGCAGTTAGAGATGTCTACGCAGTCTTTGCAAAGAATTTTACATATGTTACATCTTTTCAGTTGGTTCACGAGCTAAAACCAAATGATGCACAAGAACGCATTCAATACAGTCGCCGTTCACGTTACTTATGCGCCACCCTTTAGTTTGGGTCGAAACCCCCTGAAATAATTAAGTTCTACTAGAGTATATTGCAGCCAACAAATCCTAGGAGTGGTTACTCTAATTTTTGGACCATAGCCTGTCAAGAGGAAGACATTTAAAATATATCAAATTTGGTTATTCATTTGATGTGTCGATTTGATGCCACATTACTTTACCTACTTTGAAAAGTTTGTAAAATGGCGAAAGGTCAAGAAATGGTGATGCGAAATTGTAATGATTTTATAAAGGGAAAACTGAAGGATACCCTTATTCCGAAATGAATTAATAGGAAATAAGTATTATGTCATGTCCATCTGCTTTGATAATAATGCAATTTGATTGAGACCATAAACAAAACACTTTAACCTCTTGAACAGAGCACATTTCATTTCATTATTGCTAAATGAACCCATTATATTGAAGTCAGGCAAACTTCAATTTACAACAACACTCACACAATGAGCCATAGATATGTAATTAATTATTTTTTCCTTTTTCTATTTTGTTTGAAAACTTAATTGACAAAAATTCAACCTTTTGTACAATTCACCTATTTCATTTTAAAGCCATTACCTTAAAAGCACTTCAAGGACTATCTTTCATCTACGCTTCATGCGTAATAAAACATCTTTTAATTTTCCTGAAAGTTTTTATCATTACATTGCATTAGAAAATAAATTGCTAAATTTGCATATATAAATTTAACAAATTGCCGTTTGAATATGAAATCTCATTTGCCCCAAATTTATCGGTGTTCAGATTATGATGACGATGATGTTGACAGATAATGATCAAAAATGCATTGAAGTGTAAACGAAAATGAGCCGAGAAAAAAGTCGTTACGCACCTTAAGCAAATGTTTTAAAGGCTTCAAAGAAAATTTATACTTTTACAATGTATCTCCTCGGGCAGCAAAAGCGAAATGGAGAGAGTGATATTCTGTTTATGGTGTTGAAAGCCCACAACACCGTATCTCATATCATATCTGTGTCTGTGTGTGTTTTATACGCACACACGTCAAAGTATCACACTTAAATAAATAAGTAATAATAAGTTATTGAATAAACATACAATTTATACTTAAAAGATTATAAAGATTATACAATGTAAGGGTAAGTACGAAGCACTCACACCCTTACATGATGACAAAAAAGAAATACAATTAAAATTATTTTATCGCTTTATATTTTTAATATACAAATTTATATATTAATATCCGCAAAACTCCCGAGTAATTTCTATAAATTAAAAGGTGCTACGTTTACTTTTATTATAAAAAAAAATCATAAATTGGCAAAAATGATAAAAATGCGACTGAAATTCATCTCGATTATAGTTAATCTGCGCAAATAGTGTTTAAAGTAGCGACACATGTAGCTAATGAAAAAAACTTTTTCCGAAAATTCTGTTTTCGGTTGTCAGATCAACGAAAATTTTAGTTAAAATTTAAATTTACGTATAAATTTATAAGTTTATGTACACAGATTCAAATCTGGGGGAGTCTGCTCCATCTTTTACGACTGTAAAATATTGGATAGCAGAGTTTAAACGTGGTCGTACGAGCTGCCAAGATGAACGGTTAAGAAAATGCTCTAAATGGTATTGGATGATCATCGGCTGAAGGTGCGTGAGTTAGCTGAAATTATAGGCATTTCAAAAAGTACTTTACATCGTATATTGACCGAAGATTTGAGGATGAGAAAGCTGTGCGCAAGGTGGGTGTCACGCTTGCTTTCAGTAGAGCAAAAACAGCTTTGTGAAAATGATTCAGGGGATAGTTTGGCGATGTTTCACCGCAGTAAAGCCGAATTTTTGCGTCGATTTATAACCAAGGGTGAAACATGGATCCACTGTTTCACACCAAAGAACAAAGGAACAGTCAAGACAGTGGACTGGAATGGGAAAATCGTGTCCAAAGAAAGCGAAGACTTTTCTATCTGCAGGCAAAGGCAAGGTGTCTGTTTTTTGAGAAGGCACATGATATTATTTTTATTGATTATCTTCAGAAAGGAAATATTATAAAATAAATGCAATATTATGCTAATTTATTGCAGCGTTTAGGTGAACCGCATTTGGCGAAAAATAATGTGAAAAAGTCCGGAATAATTTCTATAAATTAATAGATGCTACGTTTACTTTTACTTTAATAAAAGATCATAAATCGACAATAATGATTATATGTAATCTACGAAAATGGTGTTTAAACTAGCGACACGTGTAGCTAATGAAAAATCATTTTTCCGACAATTCTGTTTTCGGTTGTCAGATCAACGAAAATTTCAGTTAAGATTGAAATTTACGTATAAATTTATGTGCACAGAAACTTGTTCATATAAGTTTACAAATGAATTATCAGAAATCTAATGAGGGAATAGGAAATAAAAAGATACAGGGGTAGAGGTGAAGCCCAAAATTTGTGCCAAAAGATATGAAGTATAGGGTATGGAACTGGGCTTCCCTCCTGTAAGGACAGCGAGGGAATGAATGAGGAAGAATGTGTTTCAAGCGCGAGTAAGGAAATCACCCCAATTATCGACGATAGCATAAATGGCCCAGCTCCGAGCCAAACAAAAATCAGAAAAGCAGTCTTGCGGCTAAAGGACAACAAAGCTGCTGGAGCTGACGGTCTGCCAGCAGATCTATTTAAATCCGGTGGCGGTAAGCTAAAATTTGGCTCAAGAAAAACATGCCCGATGATTGGAATTTGAGTTTACTGTGTCCTATGTTTAAAAAAGGCGATCCAAGTGTTTGTAAAAACTAACGCGGTATCTTTTTATCAAAAACTAACGCGGTATCTTTTACCCATTGTTTACAAGGTTCTGTCGAGTGTGATATGTGAAAGACAAAACCGATTCTAACTGACCTGATTGGAGATTATCAGTGTTGCTTTAGACCTGGTAAATCAACTACCGACCAGATATTTACACTACGACAAATTCTGGAGAAGACCCAAGAAAAACAGATCGGCACGTACCATCTTTTCGTCTATTATAAAGCTGCTTTCGCTAGCCCGATACGACAAAAACTGTATGACGCCATATCTGAGTTTGGAATTCCTACGAAGCTTATACGTCTTTGTAGGATGACGCTAGCTGACAAGGCTATCAACTTTCAAATACCCGTCATCTGAACTGTTATTTATTTAGTGGAAGATTTGCCATTTACGAGAATGGATCATTTAACAACCGAAGAATGCGTACAAATAACTAAAACTTACTACAAAAGTGGTGATTCGCGGGCACTTTTTGCATATTACGGGGCTATTATGGCCGTCATAATGGATCTAGTGTGCAAGGAATTGGCAAGATTATAAAGAAATTTGAAGAGACTGGTAGCATGGCAATATATGCACTGCCGGCAATACAGTTTTTGTTAGTGAAAGTGTGGCGCATAATTCGAATTTCAGAGCAATATGACCGTATAATAACCGACATTTTTTGTCTTGCAATTGAAGATTATGAATTGGACGATATGTGGTTTCAACAAGACGATGCTATGAGCCACACAACACAACCAATTTTGGCTTTATTGCATGAGAAGTCTCCAGAAAGCATAATTCCACGTTTTGGCGACCTCAATTGAGCACCAAGATCATACGATTTAACTTTTTTTGTGGGGCTACGTTAAACGTTGGAGCATTTGAAAACCAACATTCGTCTAGTTATCGCCGAGATACCGTTCGAAATGTGTGAAAACTTTTTCGAAAGCTACCTCAAAAGGTAAACTCATCAACGACGAATATTATACCAATGCATTGCAACGTTTGGGTGGAAAAAGGACAATGATGCAGTTCATACATCCGCTATTGCGGTGGTCAAAATTGATGAATTAAAGTTCGAATTGTTTCATCACTCACCTTATTCGCCAGATTTAGCTCTGTCGAAATATTTTCTATTTTAAAACTTGACAAAAATGGCTCGGTGATAAAATATTTGCCAACAATGAAGAAGTGGGTTCTGCGGCTGATGGCTATTTTAAGGAGTTTGACGCTTCTTACTATAAACAGGTTATAGAAGCTATTGAATATTGCTGGAAAGAGTTTATTGAGCGAACTCCCAACATTCTTGTGTTTTCTTTGTTAGGTCGGCTTGTTTTAAGACCGCCCTCGTATCCGGCGAACTCTTCTAGTAGTCGAGCAATCAACAATACTAGTAAATGCTCCTCAAACCGGCGTTCGGTAAATTGTGGGTCCCGTTGATTTTGTTCAAAGTATGAATGCGTATAAGCTCATTGAATGTGAGTTGTTACCGGTAAATAAGATCGCTATGGTCGCTTGATAATCGACTTTTTTGGGTGTGCAATTGAAGATTATGAACTGGATGATATGTGGTTTCAACAATATGGTGCCACAAGCCACACAACACGACCGATTTTTGCTTTATTTCACGAGAAGTTTCCAGAAAGAGTAATTTCATATTTTGGCGATGTCAATTGACCATTGGAGTTTTTTTGTGAAGTTTCAGGTAACACCGTGATTACGCGGATAATCCCCAAATGTTGGAGTATTTGAGAACCCACATTGGCTAAGTTATGGACGAAATACTGAGCGAAATGTGCGACAAAGTGATCGAAAACTATCTCAAAAGGATCCATTGCTGCAACTTATCCAGAGGCGGTCATTTGGATGCCATTGTATTTCTTGCATAATAGTCCAAGAACCAAGCATTATAATGAAACAAAAGTTTCATTTATGTAAGTTTTATTTGAAGCCAAAACATGAATAACTCATTACAACTAAAAATAATGCACATTTCGTTACAGGAACTATAAGTAACGATACGTTTGAATCTATTCATTTAGCTGAAATTTCTATATTGGTTATGTCATACTCGTATGAATTTGCATACTTATTACGCTATTTGTTATAAACTCTATGATGAATCCCTTTGTATGATACAAATTTGGATTTCATTTGCATTTTGCAACAATTCGAAAAAGCCGTGATTTTATCAGTAGTAGCAGGACAAAATGCATGGTGCAAAATGCATTTTCATAAAAGTCACCATGCTATGCAGTGCAATGAATTTGCCAATTAGCTCGTTCAATAAATGAACCAGCGCACAATCGATAACGATTTCAATGAAGTCCATAGATTGAATTGATGCTTTGTAGGATGGGTGGTGATAATTACAGCTTTTGATCTAAAGTATATGAACGAAAACAAAAATGTACGCGGATTGAATTATGACACTGGCTGTTAAAGTTGTGAAGGTAGGTAGGATGGAAAAAGTCCTAACTGGCTTCTAAAACAAAAAGTTTCATGACAATTTTATGCATAACAATTTTACACACTTTTCGTGTACTCTAAATATATACAAAACTACATATATAGTGAACACGAAATGGACTTGTTCTACCCATAAAGGGAAATGTTGACATGTTTTCATGTTGATGTTTTCATTCCATGAAATAAATGAATTTTTCTTGAATCAACCAACAATCAATTTTATGCTTATTTTTTCATCTGCTCAAATGCCAGTTCTAAATAGAAAGATGGACGCAATAAAAATTGTTGTGCACAATTTGAACTTTCCTGGCAAAGCTTACCTTTTATTGTTGTTTATTGAAATATATAACGTATGACGTATGTAAATGGCCGACATACCTCTGGGAAAGCTCCAAAATCCGATTTAAGTGCGTGCAGAATAATCTTAACGCAATTATTATGTTTATATTCCGCATAGAAAATATTCCAATTTTAGCCTCACAGTGTACTGCCTTAGTATCATATGGTTTATTTTACATGTCGACTTCTGGTGTGTCCTATTGTCATTAAATTTTATGTTTAACACTACTACTTTGACACCAACCACTGCCTTAAGACGCCGCTGTCCCCTTTGATATATTTTCCCTTTAGCTGTAGCTGTAGCGTTACAGCTACAATCGTTCATTGTTCCCTTTCCGGCCACAAGTGGCCATCAATCACTCAGTTTTGTCATGTCTTAAGAAACTATTTTGCCTGTGTGGTGGTTGTTTGGTCTTTGTTTCCATTTATTCTATTCCCATTTGGGGTTGTATTAATTTAAAGATAGATGTCCTTTTATTTGCTTCACTATCCTTTATTTGTGTAGCAACACATCTTCTTTATTCTGAGATATTCTTCAATCGCCAACACCGTTTGGTCACCGCACACAGGGGTATTTGGAAACTGAAATTGATTTATTAGTAATACAAGAATTCATTTGAAAGAAAAAGTAAATAATTTAAGGTTATCCATTTAGTGTTTTAAAAATCCAGCGGTCTGGCAAGGCTGTCAGCTGTTTAATACCTGTCATCTGAAGTGTTATTTATTTAGTGAAAGGTTCGCCATTCATGAATATGGATTGTTTAACAATCAAAGAACGCGTAAGAATCATTAAAACTTACTGCAAAAGTGGTGATGCAAACGTGGGCTTTCAATAAAATAACATTTTCTTCAGTGGTGAAGCTCATTT
Organism: Philornis downsi; assembly: GCA_019455685.1. Classification (NCBI taxonomy): domain Eukaryota; kingdom Metazoa; phylum Arthropoda; class Insecta; order Diptera; family Muscidae; genus Philornis; species Philornis downsi. The sequence continues at coordinate 103,973 of JAHXMU010000654.1, read as the reverse complement.
CCCACTTGCTGATAACGTCAACAAGCAAAATTGACGCATATGGGGCTCGAAGAACCCCGAAGTGATTGTGGAAAAGTCATTGCATCAGGAAGAAGTGACTGTCTGATGCGCATTATGGCCTGTAGGTGTCATTGGGCCGTATTCTCTTAAGACTATCTCAAAAGGATCAACTGTTGAAATCAATTCAAAGGGAGACATATAAATGATATTATATTTCGTATATAATGGCGAAATCCAATCATTTTAATGAAATATAGGTTTCATCGAAATCATTGCTTTATGTGCGTTTTATTTATTTATTTATTTATTTCTGGCTTGTAATTTAAAGCCTTCCGGCCAATTATAAGTAAATTACAATATGCAACAATTCATCATAATAAAAATTAAATATAAAATTTATAAAAATATAATATGACATATAATAATATAATATGACATTATGATCGTTGAAGACAAAAAAAAAAAAGTATGGAAAAAAAGACTAATTCAAAAGTTAGAAGTTAATCGGTATATAATCTTGAAATATAAGATAATCGGTATGTAATAAAGGCTGCTCACAGTTTAATTGAAAACAAATTTTTACAGTAAAGTCTGAAAGTGTTGTAGAATGTGCCTTTTGTAAGAATCAGGACATAATTTAAAACTTTTTAAATGGCTTGGTAGTAAATTGTAAATTCGAGCTACTCTTACTACAAAAGCACGACCCATGAGTTATTTAGCTTTATTTGAAAACGGAGAATGAATAAACCTACAGATATCTCAAAGTGAAAACATTGTTTTCATTCTTTCTTAAGTAATGATAAAAAAATGGAATTTGGTTTTGATTTTGTTTTATTATTTTACTAACTAATATTTCAACAGTAGTATATGCGTATGCAGGAACACTTTCATTAGTCAAGCCGACTGTCAAGGCGACTTCTTGAATTGATCTCTTAAGTTCCAGTGAGTTTAAAAGAGAAATTCATATAAGTGAAAAATAAAAATCCATATCACTTTCATGGGATGTTATGGTCCCTTTTTGCTAAATTATTGTTATGAAACCCTTAACTTCAGCCTTCAAAATGGGCCTCTTTCAAAATAATACACTTGGGCCATCGAATATTCCAATCATCGGTACATTTTTCAAAAACACTTCTCTGAAAAGGTTTCAATTTCTGCCACATTTATTTCTCATGCCTTCCGTCAAATGAAAATGGGTGCCCTGAAGCAGTAGTTTGAGTTTTAGAAAGAAAGAGAAAAATCAGACGGAGCCAAAATCAAATGAATCTACGATATTTGTTTGATATTTCTTAAATTTTTGGTGCCAAATTCGTTCGGGCTATCAGCCTAGTGAGATGTAGCGTTATCGTTTTTGCAAAATACATGAGATTTCTTTCCATAAATCTGGCCTTTATCGACTAATTCATTGTTTTCAACGGCCAATTTAATATTCTTTACTTATCGCCTGCATTTCTTGCAAAAATTTCGAGTTCAATGAAAGAAAACAGTCAACATTATCTTGATTTTTGATCCATTCTGATCCATTTCAAATGATAGGAAACATTATTTTGATTTTGGATCCATTTTAACAAAATTAATTCCGTTTCGGTTGACCGCTCAAACGAAAGAAAACAGTCAACATTATATTAATTTTTGATCCAGTTTACCGAGAATTGTTCCGTTTCAGTTTATTTGGTCGCTCAAATGAAAGTAAACAGACAACATTATTTTGATTTTTGATCCATTTTGACGAAATTATTTCCGTTTCGGTTGAAGTTACAGCTCAAACGAAAGAAAACAGTCAGCATTATTTTGACTTTTGATCCATTTTGACAAATTTTTTTTCATTTTGTCAACGTTATTTTGGGCTTTAATCCATTTTGAAAAGATTTTGTCCGTCTCGATTTAGTTTGTCACTCAGTTTGACGAAATTTTTTCCATTTCGGTTTAGTCAACATTATTTTAATTTTTGATCCATTTTGACGAAATTTTTTCCATTTCGCTTCAAGTGGTCTCCCAAACGAAAGAAAACTGTCAACATTATTTAGATTTTTGATCCATTTTGACGAAATGTTTTCCATTTCGGTTTAAGTGGTCGCTCAAATGAAAGAAAACAGTCAATATTATTTTAATTTTTGATCCAGCTTAACGAGGTTTGTTCCGCTTCGGTTTAGTTGGTCGTTCAAATGAAAGAAAACGGTCAACATTATCTTGACTTTTGATTTACTTCGACAAGATTTTTTCCATTTCGTCAATATTATTTTGAATTTTGATCCATTTTGACGAAATTTTATCCATTTCGGTTCAAGTTCAAGTCGC
>JAHXMU010000654.1:71467-101665 GCA_019455685.1 Philornis downsi | reverse complement strand
ATCCATTTTGACGAAATTTTATCCATTTCGGTTCAAGTTCAAGTCGCTCAAACGAAAGAAAACAGTAAACATTATCTTGACTTGATTTTTTTGACAAGATTTTTTCCATTTCGGTTCAGTTGGTCGCTCAAGTGAAAGTAAACAGTCAACATTATGTTGACTTTTGATCCAGTTTGACGAGATTTGTTCCGTTTCGGTTTAGTTGATCGCTCAAATGAAAGTAAACAGCCAACATTATCTTGATTTTTGAAGAACTTGAAAAAAAAATTTTGTTACGTTTCGGTTCAGTTGGAATTCACCATAGCAAAGCTTGTTGGCTGATTTGCATGTCAAACTCGTAAACCAAAGTTGCATCACCAGTTGCAATTCATGAATGTTGGGTCATTATTGACTCATTCTTACACGTCTTGAGCGACGTTTGCGTGACTAAGTTTTTGAAGAAGATTCAAGATTCAAATTCATATTTTCAGAATTCCTTAAGATTTACGAGGTTTGATCCACTTTGACGAGATTTATTCATTTCGGTTTAGTTGGTCGCACAAATGAAAGTAAACAGTCAACATTATCTTGATTTTTGATGAACTTTAAAAAAAAAAACTTTTACGTTTCGGTTCAGTTGGAAGGCACCATAGCGAAGCTTGTTGGCTGATTTGCATATCAAACTCGTAAACCAAAGTTCCATCATTAATTCCAATACATGAATGTTTTGTCGTTATTGACTCATTCTTGCACGTCCTCAGCAACTTTTGCGTGATTAAGTTTTTGAAGAAGTTTCGAGATTCAAATTCATATTTCCTTAAGATTTGCGAGTTTGTCATGTCTACTTTTAATGTTCGTTAAAAGTTACTTTTTTGTTTTAAATGTTTTCTTTTTTGTCTTATTAGTTCATGTTCATAACATTTTATTTGTAAAAGAAGCCTTCACATACCCTAACAACTTTACATAAAAACGTATATTCAACATATTTTTAGACGATGTGTCTTCTAAGATTCTGGATATGTTTTCCTTTTGCAGGTCTAAAAATATGGCAAAAATGATGCCTTTTTATTCTTCGTAATTTTGAAAAATTTAAATATTTTTATTTAAAATATCGTATATCAATATGGGATTATGAGAAGCCCCCATGATTTAATCTTCATTTTGCCCGCATTGTGTATTTGGGCTTCTTCATTATAATTGCATTTTTGTGCAGAATTTTTAGAAAAATATTAAAAACCCCTTTAGAATTACTGTTGATTGTTTTAAGCATATAGTTAGGATTGTTTGTTTAGTATTGGATATGGTCATAATAACATGACTCTCTCTAGCATGCTATTCATGGGAGAATTGAATATTTCTTACAACGCTTAACAGCTGTGTCCCATGAAAAATTGGCCATAACATAGAAGTCGTTTTGCGGATTTTCTTCAAGACAAAATGGCAAATGGCGAACAGAAAATGTTGCAAAATCTGTAACAGATGATGATTGAGCTATAATTAATGGCAGACATATTTAAATTTCATTAAAGCACCAAGTGATTTAACAGTGTCAATTGAAGACTGATTCGTTACGTTTTCAAGACTACAGGAATATATGTTTTGTCCTCCTGCACTACACTTCTCTGCTCCCTTAATATTTGCTCAAATTCAAGTGATATACACTTTTCCAAATGAACCAAATGAAGTTTAGATTATTGTAATTTAATCAGTAGAATTTAATGTATCAAATGTTTCACATGCAGAAGTGGATTTATTCATAACCTTAACAAGGACCCCTCATCATTACGCTACAATATTCTCTATGTTTGCCCACAACATTGTAGGTTAGCCACAAAAGGATGTGGCATAATTTGAAAGCTATTACAAGTGTAAATCAAAACATGTATGTTAATGAGCTGCAGAGCAGAGAATGCATTATGGAGTTTTGTAGATATTGAAACTATAGCGATAAATTCGAAAGGGAATCCCAGTAAATTTACGAAATCCCAGTAAATTTTTACAAAATCCATATATATTAGCTGATGGTTGAAAGGAATCTATTACACAGTAAACACTAATTGTTTGTTCTTGATCTGAACTCGCTATACACTTAGCACGATGAGAGTAATCTTGAGAGTAGACTCTCCTAAGTTGCCTTCAGTTTTTAAGCACCATTTCTAACGATCGAATACTAATGATATCCATTTTTGATCGAAATAATGCATTCATTATAATCAGTACCAAATTTGAACGCAAGTTTTGTTATATCTTGCCAAGTTCTCGAGATATATAGCCTTAAAATTTTGAAAGTAACTTTTGTTATATCTTGCCCAGTTCTGAAGAGACATAGCATTAATATTTTGAAATATACTTAGATGCGCAACTAAGTGCTAGTCGATTCTGCCTAATCTAAACGTCATGAGCCAAAGTTAGGCATATGGTAAACATACCGTCTCGACACAATAGTGATTTTCTTTTGACATTATATTCTTTCTGTTGTGTGAATATGTATGATTTTGTGCCAAATAACCATCACATGCGAGAAGTATTGATGTTCTTCTTTCAATCGAAGAAAACGGCGGTTGAAGCTCATCGAAAGCTACCAAATGTTTACGGAGATGCTGCCTTAAGTGAAACAAAGTGTCGAGATTGGTTCCGTTGCTTTAAAGACGACGATTTTGATGTTGACAACCGTTCGCGTGAAGGAAGACGAAAAACATTCGAAGACACTGAATTGGCGCCAATGCTTGACGGGGATTCGTTTCAAACGCAGGTAGAGCTTGCTCCAGTGTTAGAAGTTACCCACCAAACCATTTCCAAGCGATTGCATGCATTGGGAATGATTCAAAAGCAAGAAACTTAGGTTCCTTATGAGTTGAAGCCAATGGACGTTGAGTGTCGTTTTTTCGCCTGTGAACAACTGATTCAGCGACAGAAAAAGGAAGGGGGTTCTTCATCGTATAGTAGCGGGTGATGAGAAATGAATTCATTACAGCAGTTCAAAAAAAAAAGAAAGTCATGAGGGAACTGCCTGGTCATACTTCTTTGTCGTCGCCTCGGCCGAATATTCACGTTGCGAAGGTTATGCTCTGTATTTGGGGAGACCAGGTCGGTGTTATTTATTACGAGCTGTTGAAACCAAGCGAAACCATCAGTAGGGATCGGTACCGACTTTAACTAATGCGATTGAACCGAGGTCTGCGCGAGAAATGCCCACAATACGCGGAGAGGCACGAAAAAGTAATTTTTCAGCATGGCAACTCTCGGCCTCACACGGTCTACCCGGAAATGGGAAGTCTTACACCTTTCGCCATATTCTCCAGATATTGTGCTATCCGAGTATCACTTGTTCCGTTCGATGGCAGACGATCTGACTGACTAGCAGTTCCACTCATATGACGACATCAAGGAATGGCTAGATTAGTGGATGGCCTTAAAAGACGAACAGTTTTACCGTGACAGAATTCGAACTTTGCCAGAAATATGGAAAAAAGTAGTAGCTAGCGATGAGCAATACTTTCAATGAATCATTTGTAAAGATTTTTTCATAAGAAAGTAGGATTTCTAAAAAAAAAAGCAACAACGAGAACTTAGTTGCTTGCCTAATACAAGTCAAGCTCCAGCCACCGTCTCTAAAAGGCATTGTAGAGACAAGTTGGCAAAAGATCATTCAGTATTTATTAACAATTCTGTAACAATCAAATAACTGTCCGTTACAAAAAATTATTTCAAAATTTTGTATATTTGCAACAAAGCATGACTTTAATTCAGAATTTCCTTAACATTCCGCAGTAAATAATTCTTCAACAAATTTTCGAACGGCGAAATACTATTTGAGATTTTTAAATTGTAATCAATTCTCTACTTGGTACACACTTTACACTCTGCTACCCTCAAGCTACTGTTATTTCTAGTACTGAACACTTGTTGGTTGATTGAAGAATGTGTGATGGTGTGATGTCCTATATTTTGCAGGCATTTGAATACACTTGTAAGGAGTTTCATGTCTTGTGTGTACAAGCAAAATGCTTGCAAACATGTTGCTATATAGCGAAAATGTTGCATATGTTACCGGCAGATTTTCTTTCAAGCTTTCAATGCTTTGTTTTGAATTCTCAGTAAATATTTCAGTTCCGTACCTTTCTTATAGCCATATAAAACAACCATATAATTCAAGTTACTTTGATTTTGGTATACGAGTATTAAGAGCTTCACTGTTCTATTGAAGTTATTTAATGTGCCTCCTACTAGAGCTGATTTATTTTTTTAATTGTTTAATATGATTATCCCAGCATAGATTACTTTGCATGTAAACCTAAATACAATCAACTTCTTGAATGACATTACCATCAATATAAATAGTAAAATAGTTGTTGTCAGCTTTGGCTTTGTGTTTATTTAATTGAACAAACTCGATTATTAAGGATGCATCGCATTCAATGTACGATCTGGCAGTTCTCTCGTGGTTGTAAGGTTATAAAGCAATCCCAAAACTAGCCGAGCTAACAAGAAAGACTCAATAAAGTTGAGAAAAATTTTCTTCATTTTTCAACTTAATCTCCCTTTTGATCAACACACATTTTCCAGCGATATTCAATAACTTCCATATCCTGTTTATAGTTAGCACTATCAAACTCCTTAAAATAGCAGTCAACTGCAGACTCCACCTCATCATTGTTGGCAAATCGTTTACCAACGAGCCATTTTTTCAAGTTTGGAAATAGAAAATAGTTCAAAGGAGCTTAATCTGCCGCATAAGGTGTGTGAATGCGAACTTTGGCTCATTAATGTTGGCTATCACAATATTAGCTATGATGATATAGTTGAACTAGAGCATTGTCTTGGTGAAACAACACATTCTTTTCCAGCAAAAGCGGTCTTTTTTCCATAATTTCATCACTTAAATGTTGCAATAAATTAACATCATAACCGCCATTGATAATTCTTTCTTTCTGAAGATAATCAATAAAAATAATTTCATGCACATCCCAAATAACAGACGCCATTGCATTGCCTGCAGATGGAACCGTCTTCGCCTTTTTTGGATACGATTCTTCCACTGCTTTGACTGTGCCTTTGTCTCATATGTGAAATCGACGAAACAATTCAGCTTTATTGTGGTGAAACATATACTTTACTGAAGTATCTTCACCACGCTGTTTTTGCTCTATTGAAACGCGGCACCCACCTTGCGTATGGCTTTCTCATTTTCTAAACTTCGTTCAATATACAGAGTATACAACTTTTTGAAATGTCTATTATTTCAGCTAGCTCACGCACCTTCAGCTGACGATCATCCCATATAATTTTGTCGATTTTCATAACCATGTCTGGCGTGGACACCTCATTTGATCGATCACTACGGTGTTAGTCTTGGCAGCTCGTACGATCTCGTTTAAACTCTACTGCCCAATATTTTACAGTCGTAAACGAAGGTGCAGGCTATTCCAGAGTAGAATCTAGCTCGGCTTTAATATTGGTTGGTCTGAGACCTTTCAAATGGAAATATTGAATTACATAACGGTGAGCAATTTTTTTCATATTTACAAATTCACTGAGATCGTTTAGTTATGATGCCTCAAATAAAATTTCTAAACAAAGTTACTCCTTTCAATTTAAAAATATGTTTGTAAGGTTGCCACTAATAATAATATAATAATAATAAAAATAAGTTTTTTCACACTACTGGTACAATCTATATGCCAGTTCGGCTAGTTTTTGGACCGTCCTCATATAAGTATAATATATTTTCTTGAATGTATGGGAATATGCCATCATAACTATTAACTCTGCCATAACGTATCGCCTTATATCCAGTAATATTTTAAATTTGAGTTAAATTTATCACAGATTTTTTAAATAAATCACAGATTTTTTTAATAGACTTAAAATAACTTCAACTCACATCAATTTCGGGAAATTTTCTTTAAGCATGTTTTTTAAACCACGATCAACAATGACTAAAATCATGAAAAAAACGATGAAATCCTCAAATTAAAGATTCTATTAATATAACCTTTAAATTGTGCCGCCAAAACTTGGTTTAACATTATTTTCTAAGTATACATTGCCGTTCACTTGAATAGCGTCCGCCTAATCATTTAACAATAGTGGCTACTATTTAAAGTACACTTCACATAACGGTTCAGTTTTTACTTATTTGTTTCTCCTACTTCCACACATAACCTACAAAAAATTTCAAGCCATGGAAGTGTCCCATTATTTTAATTCGCTCTTTTCTTTTAAATGAGTGAAAAATGCGCTCTATTTTCGTCCATTTAAATAGCACCCCTCAGGTGGTAATCAGTTTAAGTGTGAAAGTCTTTTGCAGATCATCATAAATCAGATCGGATTACAGTAATTGTGTAGAATTAAATATAAAACAATCAATTTTAAGTAAAGTGGGCCGAGCTAAATCCTTGAATGTCGAGGAAAGATCCAAAATTAAAACTTACAAGGTGTGTGAACTTTCTATTCATCAAATAGCCAGAAAAACTAATAGAAGTCGCAAAGTTATATCGACATATTTACGTGACACCGCAGGCTATGGAAATAATATGAAAGGTAAAACAGTAAGCTCTACTACAGCCGCTGACTAGAGGGCTGTTCTGAGATATGCCTCAAATTCACATGACTCTGCTGCCCAAAATTAAGGAAAAGGGCTATTCGAGACAAGGACAAGAGAGCTATTCTGAGATATGCCTCAAATTCACACGACTCAGGATATAATTGGATATAATGGATATAATTGCTACTTCCACGATCTTCAAAAAGAGGAACACCTACTCAATCGATTACACAGTCGGGAAGGTGGACGGAAATATACTTTGTTATAAGCATAATATATATCTACTACAAAATATTCCTTCCACACAAAAAAATCCAAAACATATTACAAATATCAAATGATCACTATCTATGTCATTTAGTTATGGTGTGGAGTGCGATCTCTTATTATGGCACAATGGAGCTCCAGTTTCTCTCTGCAAAAATGAATGCGACTTCATACAAAGCCATGCTGGAAAAAGCTTTTTTTGGCGTTAAAAATGTTTTCGAAGACTTGAAATGAAAATTTCAGCATGACAACACGCCAATCCACACAGCGAGAGTTGTCAAATCATGGATTGAAAGCCAAAATTTTAACGTTATGAACTGGCCGCCTTACTCTCCAGACAAATGAACCAAAAATTTAAATTGAATTTCTGATTTGTTTTTTTATGTTTAATGTTTTAGTACTTAATTCATTAAAATGAAAGAAAATTTATGTTACAGGATTACAGCTAAAACGTGAAATATGATTTATAAAAGGACAACCTGTTCGTTATAATTATCATTTTGGAAAAAAAACGAGCTTAGAAGAATATGTAAAGGGGGTGCTATTCAAGTGAGATTCACTGTATATCTCTAATTTTAAAATTTCGTTTTATGATATTTTATTTCGACAACTTTCACCACACTAGAGAGGCACAAAAAAGTCTGTAAAAAATTATACTTTTTTCATATTGTAAAGTGCACAAATTGGTTTCGTAATATTGTGTTTTATCAACCTCTAAAATTAGTCAATTTGTTAACAATTATCTAACAATAACGCTTCCATTTGTCCTAACAGGCATAATATACAAAATTGTGGCCTTTATCATAACAGATGTAATGTGCCAAGCAGTGTTATTGAACAAAAACTAAAGTGTTGTCCATATTTCGGTTTCAGAAGTAAAGTTAAACAAAACGCACATAAAGCTATGAAGCATAAAGCTATTGTTGAGACTTTTATTTATGTATAAAATATTATACAATGTCATTTCAATGGCCGCTTCTGGATTGGTTGGTTGCAGCAGTGTATCCTTTTGAGGTAATTTTCGACCACTTTTTCTCACATTTCGCTCGGTATCTAAGCGATAACTTGACGAATGTTAGATTTTCAAATGCTCCCCAACATTTGGAGATTATGCGCGTGACGTAGCTCTACAAGAAAAGTCTAGCGGCGGCAAATTGCATGATCTTGGTAGACAATTGATGTCGCCAAAATGTGAAATTACGCTTTCTGCAAACGTCTTGATGAAACCACATGTCGTCCAGTTCATAATCTTCAATTGCAAGTCAAAGAAAAAGTCAGTTGTCGTACGGCCATAGTACTCTGCATTGAAATTCGGGTTTTCCGCTACACTTTCACTAACAGAAGCAAGATTTTCGGCAGTGCCTGCATTGCGATGGTGCGCAGGTACCATCAGATCTGTAACGCTACCAGTCTCTTCAAATTCCTTTATAATCCTGTCAATTCCTTACACAGTAGGACGATTATGATGAAAAGAAAGTGTCCGCGTGTGAATCACCACTTTTGTAGTAAGTTTTAACTATTTTTACGTGTTCTTCGGTTGTTGAACAATCCATATTCGTAAAACCAAAAACCTTTCACTAAATAAATAACACTTCAGCTGACAGCTTTGCCAGACAGTTTTGGATAACCCTGTTCAAGCGTTTCACTTACCCGTATTCCTTCTACAATTTCCTTGCCTCATTGCCCAATGCTCTGCACTGAAATTATTGTGTTTTTTAAGTAATAATTTTAATAATTAATAATTTAATAATTATTAATGATTAATTATAATTGAATTTTTGATCCGCTAGAGAAGGCTTTACATGCAAACACTTAAATTGCCCCCCACATCCAGCAAATTAGGAAACATATTAGTCTACAGGCAATATTTTTCTTCCAATTTTTTAACGTACATTATCTATTATATTGATGGCAGAGCGGAGATAAATAAAATCATTGATTTCTTCAATTTTAAAGTTGTTAACGCTTACCCAACATAAAAATTAGGAAAAGTTTAATAGTCAAACAAAAAAATGATTAAAAACTTTACAAGTCAAATCAAATACCTTGGATTTGTTTTCGTGTATCGCAAAACTTATTTTTTTTATTTCATTTCATTACACGACAACACTGCAGTAACACCTTTGACGCTCGACAAATTAGTAGAAACTTTACAAATCAAATCAAATACCTTAGGTTTTGTTTTCATGTACTACAAAACCTACTTTTTTGATTTCATTTCACTGCTCGAGAGTGCTGCAGTAACACCTCTGACTTTCGATAAATAAGTAGAAACTTTACAAGTCAAATCAAATACCATGGGTTTTGTTTTTGTGTACTACAAAATCTACTTTTTCTCGTTTCATTTCATTCCACAAGCACACTGCACTAACTCCTCGGATTTTCGATAAATACTCGTAAATAGAAACTTTGCAAGTCAAATCAAATAGCTTGGGTTTGTATCCATATATCACAAAACTTACTTTTTTTGATTTCATTTCATTGCACGAGAATACTGCAGTAACACCTCTGACTTTCGATAAATAAGTAGAAACTTTATAAGTCAAATCAAATACCTTGGGTTTTGTTTCCGTTTATCACAAAACATACTTTTTCTGATTTCATTTCATTGCACGAGAACACTGCAGTAACACCTCTGACTTTCGAACGCAATATCTGTGTCTTTCGTTAGAGATGGTACTTTTTACTATTGCCTCAGCTTTCCTTTTCCAAAGTTAGAGTGGCGAGATAACCCTACAGAAAGTTTTCTTGCTAATATGCTTTGGTTATTGCAAAATAGCTCAATAAGATATTTTTCGATTAGATGAAGTTTTAATAAAAACTTTGCTTTTATCTGATTGTTACAAGCTTTGTTAGGAAGGTTTAATTGTATGTGTATAAACATGATGTTTACGCTTATCTTTTTTAAGAAAATCTTGTTAAAAATGAATTTAAAATAAATTTAAAATTAATATTCGAACGTTCCATGAACATACCTAATGTAATATTAAATAAAATTGTACTTTATGTTACCCTTTTTGACCTTTTTTGAGCTAAACATATTGTGAATTGTTCATAAGAAAAGTGTTAAATAATATTTAGCGAAAGCCGGAAATTACACTTGAACTACCATAAAAATGATACCAAAAAGATATTACTCTGCATAGTTCAATCGGTCAGCATCTCAGCTGCCCCGAATATACCTACCTTGAATTGAAATTCATTTCTTAATGTCTTGTACTTCTAAAACTGCCGACAAATAATTTCTTAAATCTCTTGAGAAATATCTGATTAAAGGCACCATAACATTCATTAGCAGGACGACTTTCCTTCACAGCGCTACAGGAACATTACCAAAATACAGTCTACAACCTACTCTATAAATTTCCAACAGGGTTTGGTGTCGATCATCACAGCAAATTGATTACAGCAATAGCAACAACAGTCCATTTGCCCACGTTGCATTCAATCAACTTCTTATTCTTCGCCTGCTTTTATTCAATATGCTTCACAATTCTTCGAACTTTTGCGCAATTATACCCTGTAGATCAGCGTAACTTTCCTGCTACACCAAATTTTTATTGATATGGCCCTTTCCTCTGTACTTACTTACTTGGATGGTAAATCCAAATCTGATCCTAAGTTAGATTTCTCTGTGTTTTTTCCAATTACACACATTTTTTTCATCTATATTGAACAATCAAACGGCCCAGATCTCCGAGACATGTATAAAATTATTAAAATAATCCAACATGTAATATTAAAAAGGTCCTTAACATGGATTTGTGTTGCGCTAACGACATGATTGTTTAAATTTCTCCAAGAGAAAAAAAAAAAACAGAACAAAACAAAACGAAACCTTTAATCTGACGGCATTATTATGTCTATTACAGCCGCCCACATATTTATATATCGTATATTTAATATGAGCATCAGCACTAGAATATTATTTCAAATGTTTATTAGTTTCCAAGTGACAGCACAAATACAAATGACATTTTGTTAATTTACAAAATGTAATAGAGCTCCCACATTTCCAGGAAACACAATTCGACTAACGGAAACCGGGAAGCGCACAACGACAGTAGCAGCAGCAGCAGAAGAACAGCAACCATAGCAATATTCAGTTGCGACTAAGTTTAGTGTAAATCATGTCTACCATCGTGGTGTAAGTAATCAAATATGGCCACAACACAGCCACAACACACCGCCTCCTTTACCGACACCATCACCAACCCACAATAGACGGTAAACTGAGCCAGGCTAATCGTCATGTAAAAACGATCAAAAGTATGCGCAAGGACTCAATGCTGTACATTTAGCTATGCGACATTTGACTGTTGCACACACACACACACACATATATATATAAGCATACAAACACACACACACAACCGCACACTCACAACAAGAGACACCTAACGTAACGTAATGTTACGGAAGCAAATATATTATTGCGTTAGCTAAATGTGGCAGGAAACTACAAATTCATGTTGATGTTCCAGGAGTATTGGAGTATCAATTTAAAACGATATCCGCCCAGTCAAGCAACCAATCCAATATTATAGACACGTTTATGAAATGTCTAAAATATGTTACCCGAACCGAGTGCATCATGCATTGACTGGAGCTGTACCCAAAGGAGCACCTGCTTAAAAGCCTGGTTGAATTGCATATCATGACTAACGGTCTTTCATGGCACTCGTATACTTCTGGTTATTTCCGCTGCTTTTGACGGATTCCGAGTGGAAAATGGAACAGTGTGGTCTATAAGAAGAAGGAAGATATTTTACCCAGTGTAATCAAATAAGTATTTTAGCAAAAATGAAACACATTTGGGCTCAAAAAGAAAAGTATAGAAAAAAGCAAAGCGCAACGAATTTATAAATCTCACTCAATTTCAATAAGATTGAAACGCTCAATAACTAAAACTTAGCACGGTGTAGGGTAAAATTTGAATGATTTTTACATGGAATCGTTGTATTGGTTTAAATTAAGTAACAATATTCGGCGATAAGATTTTGGGCGGTTGAAAAAATTACTCGAATACAGAAAAATTCTTAAAATTTTTCTCAGCAAATTTAAGCGATACAATTTAGGGACTTTATTAACACGTTGCCGCACACTTTTAATTTGACAATCGTGCTCAGAAACAAATGTTTTCAAATTTTTATGAATGCCAGATGAAGTCGAGTGCAAATTGTATGTTTGGAAGTGAAAATTATCACAGTTTTTCAAAAAAAAAAAAACTGTCGACTGCTATAACCGTCATTTGTTCATCATGCTCACAAACAGATTTTTTTTTTTCAATTTTTTATGAATGCCAGATGAAATTGAGTGTAAATTGTATGTCTGGAAGTGAGAATTATCACATTTTGGCCACAGTTTTTCCAAACAAAACACTGTCAACTGCTATAACCGTCATTTGCTCATCATGTCATTTTTTTCTCTTCCCTAAGCAAATGACGGCTATGACCGTCGTGACGACTGTACCGCATTTGCTTTACTAATTCAAAATAATGCCTATGGATAAAAGAGGGTAAATATATGTAGGTATAAATTTAACACAAGGAAAACGATAACGGAAATGATGAAAACGGCAAATGGCTACTGCCGGAGAAGGAAAAGGCAGTAGCTTATAATAACTTTTTTTATAACACTGTACAAAGTCTATGTAATACCATTGTTGTAAATATTGATGACGACATAAATAACTTGCGAACATTGTCATACAGTGGTTCGACTTTCAGTCTTCTTAAAATGAATACTACTACAGTAGAATCAATTCTGAGTAACTTTCCAAAATGTAATGGATCTGGACATGATGGAATATCGATTAAAGTGCTGTTGACAAGAAAACCTATTATATCGATGATATTGACCAGGATATTTAACAGTATGGTTGAAACTTCAAGCTTTCCTGATATTTTAAAAATCCACAAGATTATAATTATACCAAAGACTAATGATGGCAGAAATGTTAATATGTATAGGCCCATGTCTTTGTTCTCAAATAGAAGTAAGATATTTGAGAAACTCATGTTTAATCAGTTATCTAACTATCTGGAAAAACATGATATACTATTTCATAGGCAATTTGGTTTTCGAAAAGGTTATAGAACGGAAACGGCAGTAGTTAGTGTGGTTAATGAGATGTGCGATGGACTTGATAGAGGGTTTAGTGGAGTAGCAGGAATTTTTTTCGACTTAAGGAAAGCCTTTGATCTAGTTGATCATTCAATCTTAATTAAAAAATTTAGATTCATTGGCATACAAGAGTCAACAATATAACTTCTGGAAGATTTCTTAAAAAATAGAAGACATTATGTGCGAATTGCACAAAGTACAAACTATTTTAAACCAGTAAAGTGTGGCGTCCCACAGGGAAGTGTACTTGGTCCGTTGCTTTTTCAAATATATATTAATGATTTGAAAAATATAAATTTTTATGGAAAGATGTTCATATTTGCTGATGACATATGCCTTTTATACAATTATAAACATCCGGTAGTGTTGAAAACGCATATTGAATATGATGCCTCAATTTTATTTGAATATGTTCGACTTAACAAATTATACATAAATGGTAGTAAGACAACGCTTGTGCGATTCCGACCATGTTTAATAAAAAGAGAACTAGAGATGTCAGTTTGTATAAATGGCGAAACTGTAACTGAATAAAAATTTATTAAATATCTTGGCATTAATTTTTCTTACAACCTTTCTTGGGACATGCATATTGAAATGCCGGAAACAAAAATTTCATCAGCGACTGGAATTCTAAGAAAGTTTAATTATAAATTGTCAACAGAAACCAAACTTCGATTATATTATGCTTTAATCCATTGTCATCTGGTGTATGTATATACCAATAGTATATGCTGCTAAAAATTGTATTTGTCTGAAATCTTTGCAAAGTGCACAAAATAAAGCATTAAAAATTGTTTACAACTTGCCAATAGAGTTTCCTGCCGTTAATTTGTTTAAGAATTATGCTAAAAGTATTCTTCCCGTAAAAGGATCAAATCTGGAGGTCAATTTGGTAATGCATTTATAACATTTTATCAACATTTTGCCCAATCCCCAGTAAATACACGTCAGCGTCTAAACTAAGTACCTTCAAGATGTAGACTTGAGCTGACAAAGCAAAAAGTAGGCTACGCTGGGCCTCATGTATTTAATGAATTACCACATGATCTTAGGCAAATTGCCAGAATATCAGAATTTAAATTGAAAATTAAGTTATATTTGCTTGAAAGAATTGAAACACTTCTATTAATTATTTTGTTCTCTAAAATATTATGTTATGATTTCTAATTTATTCAAAATTACATATATATATATTTTTTTATTACTATTACTATTATGCTATTAATTGATATACATACATATATATTTTTTTTCTTCAGATCTTTTTTTAAATGTTAACTTGAATTCAGTTTGAAACAAAATTATCATTTGTAATTTATTTTGTTTATAAAATATCGGGTCGTTCGGAAAGTTCGTTCTGTTTTTAAAAGAAATTTATTTACAAATTTGTATTGAAGAAATCCATTATTTTTTTATTTTTTTAATAACCCCTTCCCATCTCTCGGGGAACTTGTTAATTCCTCCTTCACAAAACCCTCCTCCTTCACTTTCACTTTTCACTTATGAAAATTGAAATCATTCAAGTGGTTGCTCAGACTGCGAAATAGATGATAGTCGGACGGGGCGAAGTCTGGGGAGTAGGGTTGGTGAGGTAGAACTTCCTAACCAAGCTCTAAAAGTTTCTGACGGGTCCGCAAAGCTTCGTGAAGCCTCGGCGAGAGAGTGAGGTTACCCACACATTTAGCTTGGTCACTAATACGAGCTCTTTTATAACCCGTTGAACGGTTGACACTGATTTTCTAATTATTTCAGCTATTTCCCTAATTGTTGCACGGAGATTAACAATAACTATATCTCTCACCTCCTCGGAAATAATTTCTTTTGGTCATCCAGATCTGGGAGCCTCCGTTACGGAGAAGTCGCCCATAGAAAATCTGTTAAACCATTTTTGGGAAATTCGTTCATTTGGTCCGTTTTCTTCATAAATAGACTTTACTTTTCGACTGACTTCGGCTGCAGATTTTGCTTTTCTGAAATAATACAGCATAATATGCTTAAAATGCTCTTTTTCGCTTAGTTTTCCCACTTGTTAAAAGTAAACAGCTTAGAGAAAAGATTGGAGAAAGTTTTAATAGTGTTTGAACCAACTCTACGTCATGAGAAGTGACCTCTGGTGAACTACCAAATTAACCGAACAACCCAATAGTAAAAATGATATAAAAATTAATTCAGGTAACAAATTACATACGGGGTGTGTTCAAAATTAAGGCGAATTTTAATTTTTCTCAAAAAATATTTTTGTATTCATCAATTTCTAGTTTATCTCCTTCAAAGTAGTCCCCCTTAGATATAATACATTTGTGCCAGCGTTTTTTCCAATCCTCGAAGAAGTTCTGATACGCACTTTTTGGTGTCTCCTTGAGCTCTCTCAGCGATTCAGTTTTTATCTCCTCAATCGTCGCAAAATGCCGTCCTTTCATAAGTCTCTTTAATCTTGGGAAGAGGAAAACGTCGCAGGGGGCAAAATCCGGTGAATGCAGTGGCTGAGGTATGATAACGGCGTTGTTTTTGGCAAAATAATCTCTCACAAGTAATGATGAGTGAGCAGGTGCGTTATCATGATGCAAAAGCCATGAATTTTTTTTCCACTGTTCCGGGCGTTTTTTTTTCGTATTGCTTCACGCAATCGACGCATAACTTCAAGGTAATGTTCCTTATTTACCGTACGACCTTGTGGTAAGAACTCCTGATTCACTGCGCCATGGTAAACGAAGAAAACAGTGATCAAAACTTAGACATTTGATCGAACTTGGCGTGCTTTTTTTTTTGGTCTTGGCTCTCTTGGACTCTTCGATTGGAACGATTGGGCTTTGGTTTCGATGTCAAAACTATATACTCATGATTCATCACCAGTTGTGATCCTTTTAAGTAAATCGGGTTCATCGTTGACGTCATTCAACAATTCCTGAGCGATGCTCATGCGACGTTGTTTTTGGTAAAAATTCAGCAATTTTGGAACGAACTTCGCTGCCAAACGCTTCATGACCAAAATTTCCAAAAAGATTGAATGGCATGAGCCAATCCATATCCCTACATCTTCACCAACTTCTCTAATTGTGATTCGACGATTCTCCATAACAATTTTCTTCACTTTCTTAACATTTTCATCGGTTGTTGATGTGCTGGGGCGTCCAGGGCAAGCGTCGTCATTCACATCTTCTCGACCTTCTGTGAAAAGCTTTATGACTTGTAAACATTTTTTTGATTTAGAGTACTCTCACCGTATGCCACTGTCAATATTTCAAGTGCTTTTGAGCACTTAATTCCATTTTTTACACAAAATTTGATGCAACTTCTTGGATCCATTTTTTCGATAGCAGAATATCGCTTAAACACTTATCTTATTTATGTCTTTTACAAACAAACTAAACATGCTATATGGATAAAACCGTCAACATATCTTCGAGACGATGTGAAAAACGACATAAAAAAATAATAATCGAAAGTCGAATGTACGTAGCCCGCAAAATTTGAAAATTCACCTTACACACCTCGTACATGCAAGAAAGCATTTCGAGGCATTCTGGGCACAATCGTGGTTAATGCGGAGAAGTTTTACATCTATGTATATAACGTTTCTTTTCTAATTTGGTTGGTCGAACATTATCTGCAACGTAAAAAGTAAGTTTTACGCTGATCAAATCAACAGGTGGAGGTATATTTTCCAAGAACAAATGTCTCAACTATATTTCTTGAGAACAGCTGGTCAAAAATGCCACTAGAATACTTATAAGCATTCATTTTAACGCCACATTCACCATCATTTATTGCAAATTTGATCAATTTTTTTTGTTATCATACCGAATATCGTCAACGTTAATAATCCGGTCATTATCTATCGCTAATGGTGAACAACTTGCTTAATTGACACTGCCAAAGTACTGGCATCTTCACTGTCTTCATCCTGAGACGGCATTATCAAACGCTTCTGCTTCTGACGTTGCGAAAAAGTCTACCTCACTATCGTCGGATTCTTTGAAAACAAGGCTCCCTTTCGTCGTCATCATTCACAGATCCCAGTCAGGTAGTATTTTTTTTTATTCTTTTTCGTGTATTTTCCGCAAAGTCCATTTTAGCGGTTAAAATATTATCTACACAAAGCGAAAACTGTACTCATACATACACTTATACACACACACTCACTCACGAATATTTTCACTAATTTACGAAAAACTAAAATGTACATTTAGTTAGTTAAAAATACTTGCAGAATAAATGGTTCGTTTCTTTTCAACTGCACGAACTGAAATATACTAAACATTCGGTACGACTACCGAACGTTATCGCCGTCATGAATGACTGTTATAGCCGTCTCTAGATGTCCAAATGTTTCGAAACGGTAAAGTATGAGAAAACGCATAAAACGGCAATAAATTGGAATGACATAGGGGCTATTTGGCGTAGCGGTTACCCTAATAATGAAGGCGGTTTCCCCGGAGTGAAGCTCGATCATTGCACATTGGATTGAGTTGACCTCCACGATTAAAAAAAATGTCTTGTCTGGCATGTTACAGAGGTTTTTTCGATTTATTACTCGATAATTAATAAGTGTAGGCGTCAGTACACTTTGTACTAGCTTTGTTCTTTTTTCATCAATTAAAATGTGCACGACGGCTTTAGCCGTCATTTGCTTACATATCGCCAAAGATCGGACGGCTATAGCAGTCATTTGTGGCAACGTATTAAGACCGTTAAATATGTTTAACTCATTTTTGCAATCAACAAAAACAAATGAAGTTCCAAGTTATTCACTTAATTACTTAGGCGCCAGATTAAACAAGTCGGTTGTCAACCAAACAAAATGTTCGTAAAACGTAGACTAACTCGCTGTACTGTGTTGAAGACAGCAAACTTAGTTGATTACGAATTTGCCTTTGCTGACTAAATTTGCTATTTAAATATTTATAACGTTGCCTTCTAACACAACGTCCAACCTTTTCCGTATTGTAATTTTTAAGTTCTTAGCATTTTTTAAAATTTGTTATAATTTTTGTCAGGGTCTTTTTAATTTGAGTCAATTAAATTTCCATTTTTTTTGTTAATATAAAAAAAATATTACAGTATAAATTTTTCGATATATTACAACTTATTTCGTACAATCTATTATTTTTAAAAATTTACTTTTTTAACTTTTCTTTTCAAATTTGCTTTGCCGCAAAAGGGATTAATGTAGAAATTATTTATGGTTGATGATCGAATATCTATGAACAGTTTAATGATATTTAAAAAAATGATGCAGAATATAAAGATATTCTGACCAGAAAGTAATATTTTTTAACAATTTCACGAAAAGTAATATTTTTCACAATAGCAAGAAGGCAAACTGATCACTGTAGTGTTATTCAGACCGAAATTTTGGACAGTAAGGAAGCGGCAGAAAAGCTGAGGTATAACGTTCTTACCACGGTGGGGATTAACATATTCTCTGACAGTCAAGCTGCCACTAAATCCATGGATTCTGTCTTCCTGAACTCAACATCAGCCCTGAATCGCCGCAGATCTTTTAACGAGATGGCTCAGCCTTTTAACATTCACCTTTTGTGGGTGGCGGGCCCCAGGGACATACCAGGTAACTGCAGAGCAGACGAGCTGGCAATACTACTGGCAACCTTACAGACTCCAGTCGATTTGGAGTCCGTGGGCATGCAAGCTCCTAGACGCTTGCAAGCTCCTACTGCGAGATGAAGCATAATTAGCAGCAAATGGTAGGTGGGTGTCTGTCCGAGGCTGTAATCAATCCAGGCAAATGTGGCCTCGGCTAGATCTGAAGCGTCCAAATACACACTTCTGTCGCTATCAAGACCCGACGTCTTATTACTGATATTGATTGGAAGACATGCAAAGAGATTGAAAGTTGCCACTAATGATTTCAGCAGGAGCTGTAGGAGTGAAAAGAAGGAGGAGTTCATAGAACACCTTCTCCGCAATTGCCCCGCCCTTGCAAACAGGCGGGGATCAACACTGGGCTCTTGTTTCTTTAGGGACCTAGGAGATCTAGACGGTATAGGTATTGTATTGTCCGACTCAAGAGCTACTTAAGCATTCAGGATGGTTCAACAGGGAAAACTAGGAACACCCATGTCTATTCAGACTGCCACACTGACCTAACCTAACCTAATATTTTTCACAAGAAATCTGATTCAAATACATGACTCCTACTCTATTAGCAATTTCTGTTATTTCTTTAGGAACCTAGGAGATCTAGACGATATAGATGTTGTCCAACTTAAAAGCTTCTTGAGGCGCTCAGGATGGTTCAATGGAGGAAACTAGGAACATAAATATCTCTGGTTTCCATGGTATCACAATGTTCTATAGTATAGAATCTATACAGTCTAAGTGAGTCCGTCTATTCAGACTGCCACGCTGACCTAACCTAACCTAATATTTTTCACAAGAAATCTGATTCAAATACATCATCCCTACTCCATTAGCAACTACTGTTCCATCTCTTTGATGACATATGTCATAGCCTTCTGGTTCGTTTGCTCGTCCTTTTGTACTTTGTTTTTGTTTTTTTCATATTTATTTTATGCTGCCGATGTTGCATAGTGACTTCCTCGTACTTTTTGTGAGATTTTATTTACTATTTCCTAGAAGTCATTTCTTTTTTGGGTTATATGATTCCTTTACTCTCTATCTAACAGGAAACCATTACAATTTCCTGCTAAAAATGTTTGATTCACTTTTGGGAAAACTGCACGCAATTCCTTTGCCCCGCCTCACTCACCAAGTCCTGTAAGTGAAAAATTGTAGTTTCCAGATTTAATTTATCATTCGTCATTTTATCCGGTAAATTGCATTGCATTCTTGTATTTTGTATTATATTTCATTTGAACGAAATTTGAATTAAGTGGAAGAGAAAAACAACCGTTTATTTCTATTCATGATCTGGAGTTTTTTCGTGGAATTGTGACAAAACATTTTTCTTTAGAAGATGTTATATGGAAGCAGTTTTCAGGGACAAATAGTTGAATTTGTAAAACCAACTCATAATTGGTTATGCCATATATAAATTCAATGGCATATACACATAACGAATCCTTAATGGTAGTACAGAGTAAATCTCTTGGGGATTTTCACAGCAAAAGAAGCTGTAGACTGAAAGTAAAATAAATATAATAAGAAAGTTATATTGTTTGGGAATTTATTATTCGACATTAACAGATATCAGTAAAGCGTATTTTAATATAAATAACTACATTATTATACATAAATTTTATAAAAATGTAAATACAAATACAGGGTGGCGCAATAGAACATGCATATTGCATCATCTTTTTCTGGAGGGGAGAAAAGGCGTGGGCGGGGGGGGCGCCTACATCGTTGGGTTGGCGGGCTCATGGAGTTTTAGTCGCTATGAATCACTTCGACGGGAAGCGTCGCGCATTTTGCGTGTGCGCATTTTACGAGAACTCTCGTTCATATATTGCTACTAGGCGACTATATTGTGCTGAATATGGACTAGGGCGAATTAGTGAAGCTCCGAGTGCTAATTTGATTAAAATACGGGTAAAGCGTTTTGAAGAGACCGGTTCAACATTTTAACCACAAGCAAATGGTCGCCCAAGAACATTTAGGACCGAAGACAATATTGAGAGAGTTATGGAGTCAGTACGAGGAAATCCACAAATCTCGACTCGCAAGAGATCGTCTGTCTTACAATTATCGCGACGAAGTTTGCAACGAATTTTAACATTGGATCTTAAACTGCATTCATATAAGCTGCAATTAACACAAGAATTCAAAGTGTGTGACTTCATAGCAAGGCTCGCATTTGCTAATGAAATGCTTAATCGATTTTCCAATTTTGGCAATATCCTTTTCTCTGACGAGGCTCATTTCCTTATGAATGGATTCGTAAACCGTCAAAATTGTCGTTACTGGAACAGTGAAAATCCCAAAATCAAACACCAGAAACCATTGCATAGTTCTAAAGTGACAGTATGGGCAGCAATTTCTGGCAGAGGAATATTTGGTCCTTTTTTCTTCAAAAATGCGCGGGGCCAAAATGTCACGGTTAATACAGAACGCTATGTTGAGATGTTGAACGGAGTTTTGGGTCCAGAAATTGAAAGTTCAAGAATAGTGAATTCCAGAACTTGGTTTCAACAAGATGGAGCTACCTGTCACACATCAAATGACTCCATGGCGGTGGTGAAGCAGATGTTCCCTGGCAGACTGATTTCGAAAAGAGGTGATATCCCATGGCCCCCACGTAGTCCAGACTTGACGCCTCTTGACTTTTTTTTGTGGGGATACCTCAAACACAAAGTCTACAGTAATAATCCAAGAAACATCGTTCAGCTCAAGGAGAATATCCGTGGTGAAATGTCAGCCATTACACCAGTATTACTGAAGAAAGTTTTCAATCATTTTCATTTGCGGTTAGAGGAGTGCCGTCGTAGAGGGGGTCACCATTTAGATGATGTTATTTTTAAAAAATAAACTCCATTTATTACTCTACAATGCCTTAGATTTATTTTAACCATACCTTTTGTATTTATTTTTTAATCTATTTTTTAAATATGCACGTTCTATTGCGCCACCCTGTACATAACCTAGGAAAATGGCAGATGAAAAGAGGTTCTTATAAATTAAAGTCGCGTTTTGTGTCTTTGAATTATTTTGAATGGAATGTTGCAATTTGCGTGTTTTAATTTAGCAAGCAATTTCTCCTTCATTCTCTCTCCCTTTTGAAAAATCACAGAATTGTTAATCAATCTTATCACAATTCTGTAATTTGTTGATATAATAATCTAACTAATTACTGAAATTTTGAATTCAGTTTTGTTTATTATTATTTTGTTTGGATCATGAACAAAACGTAGATCTTAAATTTTGTAAGGGAGTTTTACAAAGAAGTCGTTGCAGACTTTGCATAAAAGTTAATTTTGATTACAAATTTTTGTCTATGAAATTGCGTTGCGTCAGCTCTTTCTTTTTTGGACACAAGTTTACGAAATAATGCAGCGCCCAACTGAAGTAATTTGGTATAATTTCCAATCAACACCTCCTCACAAATTACATCTCCCTCCAACGTCATTCGAAACCACATTATATATAATACAAATGACGGCCATTCATGTTCAAAATCAAAAGCCATTATTGCTGCTGAGCCATTAAAAACCGAAAATTTAATTAATTTCCCAACAAAATCATCAAACAAATTAATGACACAATATTTGTCCATTCGCTCAGTGAACAATAATGAATAAACAAATCCCAATTGAAATTAGCGGTCCGTAAATTCTAATACACCACAAGGTGTTAAGCTTCTAAAATACAGCTGGCAAACAATTTTGACATCCCACCCCCTCCCATTTCGGCTCGCACACAATTTTATTGTTAATGTCAATGCGCCATCACAGAAAAATACTAAAACATCAGTGATTTTATTTTAAATCGACCATAGACGAGTAATTAGAGAAACATTTTGTATGAATAATAACAATAACATTAATGGGGAAAAAACAACAAGAATTAATTTTTATTATCTGATAGTGAAGCGTTAAAATTGTTGGCCCACCCCATCATCCCTGTACAATCACACGAATGTCCTTTGAGTGAACACCAACAACAACAACAGTATACTCGTATGTGACAATGTAAATGAATAGGTGTCTGTGTGTCTGTGTAAGTTAATAAAGTGAATTTAATTATTACAACTCCTATGGCAAAGTCATTCACATTTACTATGGTTGCCAGCACACAGTAATGGACACTCGTGTCGCGATATGGTATCATGCATGGATTTTTATTGGTATTAAGTTAATGAAATCATACATGTAACGCCTGCATTGTCATTTACACGCCGGTACAGATGTATTTGTACGGCAATACACACATGAGCTGATATGTGTTACATACATACATACATACGTATGGATGTATTCACTGGTGCAATCCAACTACTGCAATTGTGCAACAAAGTTCGTGGTAGTTGTAACTGCAACATTTTATGGGCTTTATCCGGACATGGGTGTTGTGTTAAGGGAACACAAGCAATTTGCTACAGTTGGGGTGATAGGAAAATTAAGATCCAGTAAAAATTCTCTAAAACGAATATCAGACTGCAAGCCCCAATACGAATTATAGAATTAATCAGATTACTAAATAATCATCTGTAATGTTTATCTAACAAAGAACAAATCTGGTATTCTCTCTATTAATTCTAAACCACGTAACGAGTTTTATATGCCACTATTCTTGGATTTTCTACTCTTTTTTTTTCAAAAATCGACAACTGTTTAAACTATCCGCTTGTTAAACCGTGAATATAATGGAGATTCATTCAAATTTTGATTAGAATTCTCAAATAATCTTTAAAGATTAAAATTGAAGATTAGAATTCATTTATTTCTTTGGTAATGTTTGTGAATTTGTGCGCAGGATAAACATAACGACGACTTTACAACGCAAACCATAGTATTATGATATTCTCTCCTGTACGAGGTGTGTTCAAAACAAAAGGTGAATTTTCACATTTCGCGGACTACGTACTTTCGATTATTATTTTTTATGTTAATACAGTCGTCTCGAAGCTGTGTTGACGGTTTTATTCATATAGTTTAGTTCGTTTGCGAGAGGCATAAGGAGTAAGGCAAGTGTTTTGCCTATTCGGCAATTTTCTGCTTTCGAAAAAAATGGATCAAAGAAATTGCATCAAATTTTATGTAAAAAATGGAATTAAGTGCTCAAAAACACTTGAAATGTTGACAGTGGCATACGATGAGAGTATTCTGAGTCAAAAAAAAAAGCTTACAAGTTATACAAGTTTTTCACAGAACATCGAGAAAATGTTAATGACAACGCTCGCTCTGGACGCCCCAGCACATCAACAACCGATGAAAATGTTGAGAAAGTCAAGAAAATTGTTATGGAGAATCGTCGAATCACAATTATATAAGTTGCTGAGGATGTCGGCATATCGATTGGCTCATGGCATGCAATCTTTTCGGAAATTTTGGGTGTGAAGCGTGTGGCAGCGAACTTCGTTCAAAAATTGCTGAATTTTGACCAAAAACAACGTCGCATAAGCATCACTCAGGAATTGTTGAATGACGTCAACGATGATCCAGATTTGCTTAAAAGTGTCATAACTGGTGACGACGAATCATGGGTTTATGGTTATGACATCCAAACCAAAGCCCAATCGTCCCAATGGAAGAGTCCAGGTGAGCCAAGACCAGAAAAAGCATGCCAAGTTCGATCAAACGTCAAGGTTTTGCTCACTATTTTCTTCGATTACTATGACGTAGTGCATCAGGAGTTCTTACCACAAGGTCGTACGGTAAATAAGAAGTATTACCTTGAAGTTATGCGCTGTTTGCGTAAAGCAATACGGAAAAAACGACCGGAATTGTGGAAAAAAATGCATGGATTTTGCATCATGATTTTGATTGTAAGAGATTATTTGGCCAAAAACAACACCGTTATCATGCCTTAGCCGCCGTTTTCACCAGATTTGGCCCCTGCGACTTTTTTCTGTTCCCAAGATTGAAGAGACCCATGAAAGGACGGCCGATTCACTGAGAGAGTTCAAGGACATACCAAAAAGTGCACATCAGAACTGCTTCGACTGCTTTTTTGATTTATTTAAGAAATTCATTAAAAAAAAACAAAATCAAAGATATTTAGATCATATTACAGATTTCCTACAACCACAGTTTACAGGACAACTAACATACTAAATTCGGTTTATAGTCGGTTCTGATTAGCGAATATTTCTTGTATTAACATTATCGGAAAGGGATCGACGGGAAAATATGCAGAAAATTATTCAGTAATCTTAAGCTTAAACTTAATTTTAAAAATTTAAACTTAATTTTAAAATTTCAATTTTAATTAAAACAAAAAAATTGTTTCTTTTGCTTTTGTTCGACCTAAAAGCTTATTTTAATTTTTGTTCTTCGATCACAAAAAAAAAAAAAAAAAAATGTAAGACATATTTATACCTATGCACACATTATATATAGTAGTGGTAACATTTTTGTCCGCTTGCGTTTCCGCCCTCATCGAATAAAAACTGTTAAATGTGATGAATTTCTACGTTAGTTTCCATTTTTGACACACTCTCAATCAATACTAAGTCAAACAATCACAAAACTGTCGAAGCAGTTTTTTGAATATGAAATCTTATGTTTCTAACGCCATCTAGCGTTACTCGATCGCATTGCTACAGTCAACAATTGAAAAAATGAACTTCTTTTTACTTTACCTCATACGACAAATTTCACCGTGAAAATCATGGTTGTGAAATCCTACTAAAAGTTGATAGCTGCTACTCCAGCGCCGGATCAATTAAATCCCACATTATTTTCAGATCGGAATCCAATTCCAATATCAACACAACAAAATATTAGATGAATTTAAATCGTTCAGTTTATAGAGGAAACATCAGTTTTACATATTAACAAAACAAAAACCTTACAAGTTAATAAATAATTAAACCAAATTATTGTCTGCTATCTTTTATGCTATCATTTACAGCAATAATCGGTAAATTCCATAATGTTTTGGGGTTTTGAGAATTACTCTAATTATATTTGTGCGCAATACGAGTATTTTATTACAAAATATATAAATATTCACATAAAACACAAATGTCTAAAAAATAAGAAAAAAAAATATGGAAAAATTATAGGAAAAATATGGAAAAATTACTGCCAAATCGTCCGAAATTCGATACTACAGCTCTGGTAAAAACTTCTAAACTACTCGAGTGTTTACTCTTTTGAACGAGCAATGCATTCTGATAGCATTACAACAATAATATATCCGTATATATTTGCTAACGAAAAATTAACTTTCGCCTTAGATAATCTCGCTGCTGTTCAAATATATTTAGCGGACACGGAGAGGGAGCGTTGTCGGTAGAAGTACTTATAGGTACATATTTACATATATATGGCGAATAGAGATGAATCTGTTACCGATTTTGTGTACCAAACGCTTCGGTCTTTTTCAGGCCGTGTCAGTTGTAAAGCGATTCACACATTCGAAATCGGAATAAACCTCATAGTTCACATGAAGCCCGAATTCGTTAATTGTATTCTTGATATTCAATATTCACTATTCATATTCGTCGCATTTAGCAATTTCATATGATGAATGTGATGAATTTATATTTAATGTATGTTCATTATATTAATCATGCGCTTAATATTCCTCATACATTTATAATTTTTGGCGTCTTTGTCATGTACTCGTATACTATATCATATTTACAACATTTAGCATATTTGTTATGTTTATCATATTTATCATATATATAATATTTGTCATATATATCATATTTACCATATTTTTCATATTTATCATGTTCCTTATATTTTATTATTTTATTATTATTATTTTATTTCCATATCGCAATCCAAAGCCGCATACGGCCAAATTGATTACGCGGACCAACCTTTTGCGACACATGCTTGAAATTTTACAATTCAGTTTCTTAAAAAAGTTTTAATAATAATTATTATAATAATAGTATTAATAGTATTAACGACGAATATGGAGAAAGATAGGATATAGAATGTGTAGCATCAACAATTTATAGTGAAGTATAATAATTCTACAAGCAAGACATTAAGAGCTTCTTAAACCCAAAACATGATAGTGAGAATCTTCTGTGTTCATATGGAATTATTGAATTCCATAATCGTATAGTACGAAATCGAAAAGACCACTGCATTATTAGCGTTCTTGCCAGTGGAAGTTGTAAAATATTGGTTCTTGAAGACCTTCCAAATACAAATTTGGAAACTATGTACTTGGGTGTGCCAAATTTCATACATTTGTAGAAAAACAAAATAGTTCTAAGGTCGATAAAGTTTTCAAATGTACATCCCAAAAATTCAACAGTATATGGTGTAACATGATCATAATGTTTTAATTTGTACACAAAACGAATTATACGGTTAAAGCATATTTTTAATCGCTCTAGTCTACCTCTACTTATTCCACAATAAACTTCTAACCCATAAATAACGTGTGGCATCAACATCGCCTTTGCGATACGTTTTCGTATTTTTAGCGGAAGAGACACATTTATATTATATAACTTGCGTAGCAAGAATGTAATTTTAGAAGCTACCTGCCTGATATGGCTTTCAAATTTTAGAGTATCATCAATACTAAATCCCAATATTTTAATGGTGCTAACATTATCAATAATTAAACCATTTAACATAAACGAAACAGATCTGCTAGGGATTAAGTTAAAAGTTATTGCTTTTGATTTAGATGGGTTTATATGTATAAAATTATTTTCACACCAGGGGCTTATATTTTTTAACTCATTATTTACACGATTTTGGAAGTTATCAAAAAAATCTTTATTCTCATAAGCCAGGAGTTGCAAATCATCAGCATATAAATGAGCTTTAAGAGAATGTATATGTCCAAAGATGTCATTGATGTAAATTGAAAACAACGTGGGCCCTAATACAGAACCCTGTGGTACACCACGATATGTCCGTCTCAAATCCGAGTTTACACCCTTAGACTGAACATATTGTGATCTGCCGCATAAAAAAGAACGAATGAAATGGCATGCCGATGTCGAGAAGTTATAAATTTGATATAGCTTATTTAATAGTGTTTCATGACATATTGACTCAAAGGCACGACTAAAGTCCAAACTAATTAAGGCCACGGTATAGTTATCATCTAATTTTACCCTTATTTCGTCAATCATGTCAACCATTAGCGATACTGTACTGTGCCCTTTTGTAAATCCTGATTGAAATTCTGATAATAATAAATTTTCATGTAAATATAAACACAGCTGATCATTAATAAGCAGTTCAAAAACTTTTGAAAGTACAGGCTGAATACTTATCGGTCGATAATCAGAACATTGCCGAGGAATTTTTACTTTTGGTACTGGTATTACTCTTCCACATTTCAGGATATATTGAGGTAGTTATAATAGTATTAAAAATGTGAACTAAATGCGCTGATATTACCGGAAAAACCATTTTTATAAATTTCACGGGTATACCATCGTCTCCAACTGCTTGTGACCTAATATGACATATTGCTGTCCACAATTCATTTGCAGATACATTTCTCAAACAGAACCCGGTATTCCGAGTTGGGTACTCGTTTTCAAAAAAGGCTAGTTGTGGATTCTCTACCGGAGGCATTGTGAAATACTCATTACAACTATTTATATTTACATTGAGACTTTCAGGCATATTAGTTTTCACAATGCCGACCTTTTTCAGGTTATTCCACATGTCTTTAGCAGTTCCTGCCATAAAAATACGTTCAGTAAATTTTGTCTTTTCCTTTCTTATAACACGTTTAAGGCGATTTCTATACTTGCAAAAAATTTTCCAAGTGAGTTGATTTTTATTTTCAATATACGCCTTGTACGCAAGATTCCTTAGTTCTAGAATCATATTAATGCAAGGTTTATTGGTCCAGTCAAAATATTTCTGTTCATGTACATTTTTCAAACGAACATGCCGATTGAATATATGATAAAGAATATCACAGAGAACATTCACCTGAACATTACAGTCATTTGTATTATATATACGTGCATAATCGCAGGATAATAAATCAGAAAAACAACTTTCTAAATTCACGTTGGCATAATCTCGAATTTGGTATTTAGATGGCACAGTTAGCTTACTTATATTGTAAGAAATATATATAGCAGCGTGATGTGAGTTTAAAACAGGAAATAAATATTGTCCTTTTAATTCAATTAAGTTACTGTTAGATACTAAGAAATAATCTATTAATGAAGTAGAATTTGTTTGAATAGAAAAATGTGTTGGAAGGGCATTATGCACCAAATGTAGATCACAACTCTCTGCCATATATCTTACTTCTCTACTTCTTTCGAAAAGATTTATGTTGAAGTCTCCGACCATCACAACATGTTCATATTGGGAAACTAAATTTGCAATGTCACTCTCTCAACTTGAGATATTTCCATATGGAAGATAAATTATTCCCACAAGGATCTTATTATTGCCCATAGCTTCAATTTCAACAAACATACCCTCACAGATACAATAATTTTTAATTTCACAAACCACCTTTACTTTTAAATCTTTTCTTACATATATACATACTCCACCAGCTCTTCCTACCTCCCTATCCATTCTAAATAATTTGTAATTCATTATACTAACAGCCTCGTCAGTTACATAGTCTTTCAACCATGATTCAGACACTCCAATTACATCAAATGAACTACCTGTAAATATGGACCTAATTTCATCCAATTTATTCGATTTGGGGCCAGGAACTATGCTTTGCGCATTAAAATGTATAATATTGAAATTACTCGACTTTAATTTAAGATTTCTTACTTCACTCTTGTTAATGATATCACCAAGGTTATTTGTCATATCCTAAAAACTTCGACTCTCTCCATATTCGTATTAATAAATATATTTTTAAATTAATTTGAAGTAAATACTTAAAACTAAACATTTTCGAACGTATTACATATGTTTTAATATTACTAATTTCAAATTCAGAATGGCTTGTTCATAATATTAAAAACAAAAAAAAAAAATCATTTCATATTTTGCCAGCTGTTTATAGCAATTTTATGTTAATCATAGTTGATCTTACAAATATTTTTACCAACTATAAACTGGCTGTATTAATACTTATTTATCAATAAAAAAAAATAAATCTAATAACATAAATAAGCTCAAATATTATGGATTCATGTACATATTTCTTTTATAAACAGTTAATCTTTTACTGATTGCATGGAAAGCTTCTGCATAATGGCTGTTAACTTCTCAGTGTTCATAACCTGATCAGTTCCATCATTAAAACTTATTTTAACTTGAGGTATATTTTTATTTATAAAAACAAATTTTTTAATTTTTTTATCCTTTAATAACTTTCTACATATAAAATTCATTTTAGATGCCAGCGGCGTTAGATTATCATTAATAAATATCCTAGATTCAATGTCAGAGTCAGTTATTTCACATAATTTTATATTTCGATGTAACATGTATCTCTTAAAAAGTAAATCTCGCTTGTGTATAGAGTTAAATTTCACAATTACTACTTTCTTGCTTCTAAGTGCAAACATTTAAATCAGCGTGTTGAATCTCCATGTCTAAAATGCTTCCAATCTTAAATATCACCTCATGCAATTTATTTGTAGACAAATGAGATGGAAGACCACTGATCAGTATATCGCCTCTGTTTAACTGCCTTCTCAATGTGTTGTTTTCCAGCTCTAATTGTAAGAATTTGCGATTGACATAATTCTCCGTTTCTATGTTTTT
>JAHXMU010000654.1:60734-71067 GCA_019455685.1 Philornis downsi | reverse complement strand
ATAAAAAATAGCCGTTATTTTCAATTTTTTCAAATTAAATTTTTTTTTATTTATTCATCAATAACTATCTTGTCCCCTTCAAAGTAATCCCCTCAGACGTAATACTCTTATGCCAGCGTTTTTTCCAATCCTCGAAACACTTCTGAAACGCGCTTTTTGGTGTTGCCAACAGCTCCTGTTTCGATTTTTTTTTTATCTCCTCAATCGTAGTAAAACGCTTTCCTTTCATCGGTGTCTTCAGTTTTGGGAAGAGGGAAAAGTCAGCGGGGGCCAAGTCCGCTGAATACGGTGGTTGAGGCATGACTGCGATTTTGTTTTTGGCCAAAAACTCACGCAAAAGCATAGATGTGTGAGCTGGTGCGTTATCATGGTGCAAAATCTGTGATTGGGTTTTCCACAATTCTGTGCGTTTCTGACGAATTGTTTCGCGCAACCGGCGCATAACTTCAAGGTAGTATTCCTTATTGACCGTACGACCTTGTGGCAAGAATTCATGATGCACCACGCCATTGCAATCGAAGAAAGCAGTAAGCAAAACCTTCACATTTGACCGAACTTGACGTGTCTTTTTCGGTCTTAGCACTTCTTCTGGACACTTTCATTGAGATGATTGGGCTTTGATTTCAATGTCATAGCCATACACCCATGATTCGTCACCAGTTATGACCTTTTCGAGGAAATCTGTATCGTCGTTGACGACGTTCAACAGCTCCTGAGCGATGTCCATGCGACGTTATTTTTGCTCAAAATTTAGCAATTTTGGAACAATCTTCGCTGCCGTACGTTTTATGCCTAAAACATCCGTAAAAATTGCTTGGCATGAGCCGAACGATATGCCAACATCATCAGCAACCTCTCAAGTAGTGATTCGACGATTATCCAAAAAAAAAAAAAGAAAACGATGTGCGAACACCATCAGCAACCTCTCTAATAGTGATTCGACGATTATCAAAAATCATTTTCTTCACTGCTTCAATGTTTTCATCGTTTGTTGACGTGCTCGGGCGACCAGGACGCGAGATGCTCGTCCTTTCCTTAAACCGGTTATACCACAATTGAACTTGTGTTCTGCTAATAGTAGACTCGCCAAACGCCAAAGTCAACATTTCAAATGTCCTTGCACATTTAATTTCATTTTTTACACAAAACTTAATACAGTTTCTTTGATCCATTTTTTCGAATAGTAAAAAATCGAAGAGCACAACCAAAACACGACTAACCTTTTTATCTGTCAAAAATAAACTGACAATTCGAAATGGCTGATATTGTTAACATATATGACAGACATGTGTACCAACATAACAGAAAAAAAAATGCGAAAATTGAACATACGTAACTCACGAAATTTGAAAATAACGGTTAGTTTTTGATCACACCTCGTATATTACATTGAATTATATTAGGGGTACACTAATTTCAAAGCATTTTTATTTTCGCAACTGCTACAAATTTTTTGCATAATATCCTACTGTACCGAAAAATTCTAAATTTTTCTTGAAAATATTATAGTTATTTCAAATGCCATGCAAATATATATATTATTATATCAGATATTTACATGAGTTATAGTTTCAGTCTGTAGTGGGTTAGTGAAAATGTATATTGAAAAATTTCTTGTAGTTTGCGACTCGTTACCAAAATTATCATGAAACTGAACGCTGTAATTGCCAAGTTATTTCCAAGCTGAATTATAATTAAGGGCATCATTATCTGGGAATATGCTCTAGAAGTATGCACAGAAAATGCCAAGCATAGAAAATGTTTCTCAAAGTGCGACGTTCAGAATCGTCGTTAAACTGAAGAATCGTCCCGTCATACGCTAACTGAATGTGAGAAGCTCTCCCATATCTCGCTCATGGGATGCAAAGTAATTTGCTTTTTTTGATATATGTAGATGATTAAATTTATTCCTCATGGAGCAATTGCCCTACTTCCAGGTAGCAGCTATGAGCTACAGTGCAAAGTATCGACTCATCGCCTAAAAAGTGGGCATGACAAATATGCTAACTTCTTCTCTATAATACATTATTGGTAACATTCTTTTTGCCAGTGGCAATTTGTAGTTATTGCTATTTTTCAATATTCACATTCACAAGTTGGATGATACTTTAAAAAAGCTTATTTATGTTAGAAACATTAATAAACTACAGAGAAGACAATCAAGTATACTGTGGCAAATTTGTGGTGGCCCATGATATGTTAGGAATGGACAAGGATTTAAACATTCCTTATATTTCCGAGGAAATAAGAAAATTAAGCAGGTCATATATATCGAAGTTGTCCTCCCACTCAAATCCACTTGCTCAAAACTTTCAATATTTTTCCGGTCATATACGGCTAAGAAGAAAGGACACGCTAGACTTGGTCCGATGATACAAAGTTCGGCTTACTAAAAATAAGAGCCAGCAGTGGCAGGATACTTTAGTTTAAGATAGAATTAAGATTTGAATACTTATTGTAAATTTCAAAAGAAAGATTCAATAAAGAAAATGCATGGAAAAAAGCTATCTACTGCCATCTTATAGGGTGGCGTACTAATTGTACTACAATATGAAATTCAAATAACTTCTTTCTAATCAATATATTTCACTTATTTATTTATTTTATTATTTTTTTTAAAAAATAAAATTTCAATTTTACTTTATATAACTTATTGGTTTTGAAGATGATAGACCGTTAATGACCTCCATGCTCATTTACGCAAATGCGACACCAGATCAGAAAATTATTCATTGCGAAATCGCCTCAATTACTGTTTATACGCACAATTCCAATTCAGTCAAATTCCTTGGTTTCGGTTTGTACACGTCTTGCTTGACATAATCCCATAATAAGAAGTTTGGTGCAGTCAGGAAGAGAGAGAGTCAACGGAAAGTAGAGTTTTTGGATATTAGTTTGTTTGGGAATTTTTTGTTATACTACCGCCATATCCTGTCTGGCTGTGTGTGCAGTTGCTCCACACACTTTATAGAACCAAATGCTGTTGAAACGGATACGTCTTCGGTTCAGTTCGAGATAAAAGAATTTTTTTCAACATCTTTAAAGTCCCCATTGACAGTTACTGTTACACCGTAGCACGATTTGTGCGCCACTCTGTATATAAAAGATATGAGCCAAAGAATGTATGGGGTAAATCGATCATTTGTATGAAAAGTACTGGGAAAATATTTTTCGCGGGATGTAATGTATCAGGTTATGCGCATGTTAAGCACAAAATATTCCAAAATTTTAACGCAATGATTGCGATCATTAAGCACATCACTTGTCTCCCCACCAAAATGCTAGGTGTTTCCATATTTAAAAATCTAGCAATTATTGAAAAACTGCATTATTCTACTGTTTCGAACAACTCTATAGAGTAGTAAATATCCTAAAGATTTCGTACTCAACCGCATCCTTGCTAAAGCCATAACCTTTGAATTTTATCGTTTTTTCAAACGAAAAAAATAAAACGACATTTTATGGGCATTAGAAGACCAACAGGCATTTCCTAGATGCAATTGCATTTGCCTGCAAAGCAAGTAAAATTTGTTGCAACATGACCCAGGCGGTAAGCAACAAATATGACTCAATTAAATGACCATATCCTACAGTTGCAAAAGTCATTGCAAACAAGATGCAGCCAAAAAAGAAACCATAAAATTGCGAAGAGGTGGAAATAGTCTAACACTAAAACCCCAAGCTAAAATGGCAACAGAGTGTGTTAGTAAATTACCTTACAACGTGATCGAATGCAGCTTGAATGTGTGTAATGGCTTTGCCACAGCCAAAGGATACACTGACACGACATAGCAGTCCGTGTTCAATGTATGGATATAAAGTGCAAGATGGCATGAAACAGATACACTCATTTTAACCTGGTTACTTCAAATGGCACTATCACTGGATGAGAAAAACGTAGAAAGCAAAAAAAAGTAATGAATATCACTCTGGTTTAAACGAAATCGATAAAACTTTAAAACTGCAAGTAATAGCGGTATGTTAATGGTGGACATTCGTAAGGTTAGGGGAATAACATTTGGCACCTAAAATCTGCCACAAAATCAAAACTTAAGGTTGGATTGACACCGAAGGGAGAAAGCTACGTCTAATCTGAAGATGGATGCCAAAATATACATGCATCTAAAGCTACTCTGTTAAGCTAATTTGCAATATTTCTAAATGTTGTTCATTCCAAACTGATAGTTTAGTTGTTATTATTATTTTGAATTTTTAAATTTCTTAATTTCAATGAAGTCATCCCAATTTGTTTTCGGGGTTGGCAAATTTCGTTGCTTCAACAAATTTACACAAATTCAAAATGAAATTATGTTAAGCTCAGCAATTGTAGGAATAATTTGCGTGATAAGCATAATCAAGAAATCGTATATGGAATACAAATCACACTATAAAAATTTTGAAGTTTTTGCTTTGGATATTCAAGAAATCGTGTGTGGAATACAAATCACACTAAAAAAAATTTGAAGTTTTTGCTTTGGAGTTAAATTATTTCCTCACCATATGGCAGCACTAGGGAAGTGCCATCTAAGACCCAAATATAGCTACACTCTTTTCCCTAAAGGTTTCCGAAGTTTCCATAATATTGCCTGATTTTATCAGAAGTAAATTAAAAATTACATTAAAAAAGCATTACAGTAAACTATTCTTTGTTAACGCAATTCTTCAGTGAAATTTTACATAGATTATTTTCATAATACATACAAATGGTCTATTTTCTACACATATTCCAAAAGATTCCTTTCCGTCCCCATCTCAAGAACAATCTTCAAAAAAATACAGTAAAGGATAATGATAGTGGGAGAGAATGTTCAACAAATTTACTAAACAAATTTCCATAAATTCCTCTAAATTTCCATAAAGTATGGAAAGGAACTTTAGCAAATGGGGATCATAAAGTCCAAAGAAATTCACAATTTATTTGTAGAATATTTTATATTAAAAATTTGCTGGTTTGATGAACCAGTTCCAGTTTATTTTGAAAAAAGTGGTTAAGAAATTGACAGCGATAGTTCCCAGTTTTCAATAGTTTTTAGTAGCTTTTCGTCAATTCTGTTGAGCAATAAATTTTTAAAAAAAAGTGTGTTGTTTAAGTGTAATTTTTAGCAATATTGCAGATATATAAAATGCTCCTTCAAAAATTCAATGTACAAATTACGTTGTCCGTTGAGGTCATCTTGGTACCAGCGGGTAAAACTTCTCAATTAGTTTGTGATGTTATAGACGCTTAAGATTACCATGATGACTATCCGGCCAAACAGCTGTCAATATAATCGATTTCACAGGTCTTTAAATAACAATTATATTAGCAATAATGTACAGAGTTACCTATTTAATGGCTTCAAAATCGCCGGTCTGGCTGTTAGCTATTAAATACCTGTCATCTGAAGTGTTATTTATTTAGTGAAAGGTTTGCCATTTACAAATATAGAACGTTCAACAACCGAAGAATGCGTACAAATAGTTAAAACTTACAACAAAAGTGGTAAATCGAACGTGGGTACTTTTCGTGCATTACGGAATGTTTATGGTCATCATAATCGACCTACTGTGCAAGGAATTGGCAAAATTATAAATAAATTTGAAGAGACTGGATGCGTAACAGATGCAATCAGGCCTAAGTATCATCACAATGTGAGCACTACCGAAAATATCGCTTTTTCGAAAATGACACAGGAGGAACCGTTACTGTCAGTTCAGAGCGCTATGGCCTTATGATTACTGACCTTGTTTGGCCTATAATTGAAGATTATAAATTGGACGACATATAGTTGCAACAAAACGACGCCAGGAGCCACACAACACAACCGATTTTGACTTTATTGCTTGAGAAATTTCCAGAAAGCTTAATTTCATGCTCTGGTAACGTCAATTGACCGCCGATATCATGCGACTTGACGCCTTTAGTTTTTTTGTTTGTGAGGCTACGGAAAAAATCATGTTAACGCGTATAATCCTTCAATATTCGTCAAGTTATCGCTGAGATATCGTCCAAAATGTGCGAAAAAGTGGTTGAAAACTACCTCCAAAGGATCCACTGCTGCAACTAATCCAGAGGCTGCCATTTGAATGATATTGTATTTCGTACATAATGGCAAATTTCCAAGCATTATAATGAAATAAAAGTTTGATCGAAATTATAGCTTTATGTTTGTTTTATTTAGCTTTACTTCTGAAACCGAAAATTGGATAACCCGGTATAATTGCTAATAAATAAATGATTTTAAAACCGGATAATGAACCAATATCATGCCAATAAAATGTACTAAAGATCGAAAACAGCAAAACAAATTCCCTTTCATCCCATGAACAAGTTATGACAGTGCTTCTTACATATTTATAGAGCCGCTCAACGTAACCTTCAGTTTAACGACGACTCCCAACGTCACCGTTTGAGGAGCATTCACTCGACACATTCGAAGTGATCGTCAGACACATCGTGGTGACTGCCGCTCAAATAATGATAAATGACTGTATACAGGATTGAAGCGGGCATTTTGCCAACGATTACAGCGAGTACTATAAAGAGAAAATTAATTCAAAACTCAACATTTCAAGAAAGTTTTATATGTTTCACGCAGTCACGTCACAAAATAAGTTTTCGTTACTACATTTACTAAATAAAAAAGTAGGCAAATAACAAAATATTCTTTAAGTGAAGCAAATCCCGCAGCGTATACAATTTCTGACACTCATTTTAGTAACCTATGTTTATTTCAGATTGGAAATTATGTGCCATTAATGAATTATTTAATTTAATTTAATGAATTATTTAATTTAATTATTTAAAGAATTATTTTCTTTCAAAAAATTAAAAATATATGTACGAGTATAGTCAAGAAAATGCACTTTATCAAAATTGTAAAAGAGGAAAATTACGTGAAAAACAAATATTTAAAATCAATTTGTTATTCTTCTCCGTATAATTTTTCTACATTTTTCCAAATTGAAATCTTATTACTTGGCAATTTTATAATCTGAAGTGAAATTCTATAAAAGCCGGTTAAATTGATTTCTAAAGATTTCGAGAACAAACCCCTATTTCTTAATAATTGGTATCTTTCTAATAAAGGCTAGTACTATGCCGACTTTTCACGATGGGACTCCATATAAAAATGTGGTCGTGAAATAGAGAGCTAATTTAAAGCACCAGACAGCACTATGCTCCTTTATGAGGAAAATTTTCGCAAATGGCAACACCAACTTTCTTTTATGTTGATTACTAATATTGAAGTCGTACTAAAATAAATTTTTATGTAGCAATGATTGCGTTTTTTTGGTATCCTATCCGGTATCCTATATACGATACCAAAAAAACCGACGACCACTTTTTTATTTATTAATTAATTTTATTTATTTATTTTATAAATTTATTTTATAAATGGATGATAAATTGATTACGAATGAGAACAAACCAAAATGAATAAACATTTCATAAATAGCAAGTTAATTTCGCTAAGCGCCGATGCGTTTTTTTTATAGTTTATATAAGACACTACCGGTTTACTGAAGTCGTACTAATGTAAATTTGTATGTGGCAATGATTGCGTTTTTTTGGTATCCTATATAGGATACCGGACAGTAACCCAGTATCCTATATAAATTTATCATCATTTTATCATCTATTTATAAAATAAACGTAACTTATTGTTAATATTGTTAATAATTTAAAATTAAACTTGAATAGGAACGCATTTTGTGTGCAATAACACACAAAACCAAAATTCACCAATTGATGTTTGCAGAAAAAAATGAGCAATTTGTATTTACGTTTACTTTTCCATAGGGGAACTTGGTCGCATTGTTGTTTTCCATACTTTTCTACTACTTTTTTATACAACTTATCCTCGTTTAGGCTAGCGTCCAAAATTATCCTCGTTAGCGTATACCGGATAGCATTTGTATGGCGAAACCGGTATTTAATACAAAAAAAAACGTAACCAATATATTCGATAATAAATTTGTAAATTTGAAAATCAAATAATTATAAAAAAAATACGCAGCCTAACTTTCCCACAAATGTTTTGCCGAACATATTATGATGTAAAAATCTCAGCTGTTCCGATTTTAATGTTGGAAATCAACACACGAAAAGCGGACAATGCGTTAAATATTTTCACGAGCAAAGAAAGCTTCTTAAAACTTTCTCCTCCTAAACGTATGTAGGGTTATCAATTTTAAATAACATAACATCTCGAACAACAAATACACATACTTATATTTCATATTGGTCCCTTTGTTTGCACAAAGTTCCGTCATATTCACCACGAAGCTTGTACTTATTTTCTCTCATGCTGTCAACTCTCACTTTCTCTCTATCGCCGTGACACTTGCTAATGTAATAAGAGAAACAAAGAGGTACCAACACACATTTTGGAGCAGGAGATGCCTCATTTCAAATTCAAATTTCATTTTCATTTCAAATTAAGAAAACAAATAATTTTCACTGGCACATTCAATATTTTGCACTAATTTTATATAATTTGATACATTAATAATTAATATTATCAAACATTTTTTAACAAAATTGGATGTGACTGCCATCCAACTCCAGAACAGGCTGTTGAGTTCTGAATCACTCTACAATGTTTCGGTATCATTTTAGGCTTCATATATTTTTCATTGAGTAATATTTATTTAATTCATTCTACATTTTAAACATTTTATGCTAACACTAAGTATCGTTTATTTTTGTTATGAACGTTTTTGGTTTGAGCTAAAATTTGACTACTTTTGGCGCGATCCCGACAACTTTGTACTTTGTACAACTTTGATTTTTAAAGATTTAGGTTTTCAGGTTGGCAACACTGGTTGGTAATGGCGTCCAAACGTCATCTGTCAAAGTGAAAAGTGTACGGTGTACTCTGCCATTTCATCATGGAAAGACTAACAAATGAGCAACGATTGCAAATCGTTAAAATTTATTATCAAAATTCGTGGTCTGTGATGAATGTGCATCGTTTGATACGACTATTTTATGGTAGTCATAATCGACCTACTGAATCAGCAATTCGTGCTGTTATCTTAAAATTTTGCACCAAATTTACTTTGTTGGACATAAAACCATCGACTCGCATGCGTAGAGTGCGTACCGAAGTAAATATTGCAGCCGTAGCGACCAGTATCAATGACGATCGTGAAATGTCAAATCGTCGCCGTTCTCAGCGATTGGGCATGTGTTACTCAACCAAAAGGAATTTTTTTTTTGACCCAATTGGCTGAGTTGAACTTGGTTGACATGTGGTTTCATCAGGACAGTGCAACATGCCACACTGTTCGTGAAAGAATGAATATGGTGAGGGATGATGATATGTAGATGATGATGATGCTCACCAAGAGCAGCTTATCACTCGATTTGACCCTGTGAGTTGGGCCCCAAGATCTTGTGATTTAACGCCTCTTGATTATCTCTTGTGGGGTTATGTCAAGTCGTTAGTCTATGTGGACAAGCCGAACACTATTGAAGCCTTACAGAATAACATCTGTGATCACAACCCATAACAGCCTTACTCGAGTTAGGACACAATTGAGTTATTAGCACCATCGTATTCAGCGTATCTAAATTTATTTGCTCTAAATTTTTCATGTTTGTATGTCTTCTAGGAAGACAATTAATCCTAAAAAACCTAATAGCTTAAGTTATTTTTCTAAATGACTATTTTGGCATAACTGCCTAAGTCAATTTAGGATTACAACAAATATAAACATTATTTTTTCATCGATGCCTAAATCAACTTAGGTCGTTAAGTCTTTAAACTTTATGAATTCTTATATAGGAATAACAACCTAACTCAACATGAGAGATCGAATCTGAAATATTTTGACATAGAATAATAATTTATGTCAATTTAGGCGCACTTAAAGTTTTTTATTTAATCTGGAATAATAGCCTAACTCAACTTGAACTTTTTTACTTTCTTTCGTTCAACAATTCATAAGAGCCTAAGTGTCTTTTTCGATAATATCTTTTGACTGCGAGAATAAACAACTATTTTTTGTTAACAACTAAGTAAAGAAATTCGTTTCCTTGGAATCTGTAGCAAAGTTTTCCAAAAAAACACCTTCTCCTGATTTTCAGTGAAGATTAAAAACTTTAAACTCCTGTACTGAAAATATTGAAAAACAGACTTAGGCTGTTATGGGTTGTGACCACAGACATAATTATTCGTTATTTCCACGTTATTCGTGGAAAATTTAACCTTCCGTATGGACATTTTGAGACGGAGTTGCGGACAGCATTTACATGAAATCATCTCTAAAAATTAATAATTTCCCAGTAAAAAATTTTAATTGTATGATGCAAATTTGAGTATTTTATTCGATTTAAAAAAAAAAA
>JAHXMU010000654.1:48487-60106 GCA_019455685.1 Philornis downsi | reverse complement strand
GCGTAGGTTTGGTGTACATGTCTTAAGTGCTACTGCAAATATGGGCGGGATTGGACAATGGGGAGTGGTACCTCCTATACAAACCACAAATTAAAAAGCAATTATTTCTGCTCCTGCTAACGGTATTTAAACAGAATTTTGTATTTCGGTTGAGTGAACATATTTTAAGTTCTTCTGCAAATATAGGCGTTTCTTATTATAATAGACCGATTGGCATGAAACATTTCCAATAAAAATAAAATTTGAAGGCAAAGCAACGTTTGCCGGGTCGGCTAGTTAATATGATAGTATTTAAGAGTAATTTAATTTACCAAGTTTGTGTAGATTTGGAAGTGGTGTAAAGGTGCTTCTGTGGAAATGATAAATATGAATATATTGTGCTTTTGGAAATGATGAAAATGTTATTCTTTTTGAATGACTTTCTATTTTCTTTTTTCTTTTTTGTTGACACAGAAGCAGAAGGAGCCGTGTAGTTCCATCTTTTTCAATAGGTGATCAAAATATCCATACTCCTATTTTAATTTCCGTACTTTATTTAGAAATCGACTTTGAAATTTTTCGAAAAATTTCTATTCTTCAGAATCGTGCATTCACTTTTCGATAATCTTAAAAAACCGATTTAACGCATATTTCACTTTAAAATACAAAATTGCTAGGATGTTCAAGTCAAAAGTTTTTTGAATATTTGTTTTATGGCTATTTTTTCACTTTTACAAGACGACAGTTTTTGACGAGAATTTCGTTTATATGTATATGAATTATCTTCTTAACAGAAAATAATTTATCAATGCGCGTTATTTAACACTTATATAAAACTTTTGTGCCAATGGCATTTGCTGTAAAGGATGGGTAACAGAAATTATGCAAAACAAAACAAATTTCTTCGCATCTTTTGAATGAGGGATGAAAAAGCTTTTCACATTTAGTGAGCTTATACGCTTAGATTCTAGTAGGAATCAACTTATTCATATATACCAAAAAAAGCAAATTACCGAGCACCCTATGTATGAGATATGGGAGAGATTCTCTCATTCAGTTAGCTTACGACGGGACAGTCAACGGAACATTTAGTTTAACGACGACACCGAAAGTCACAGTTTGAAAAGCATTTTCAAGACTTGTTAATTGCATTGATTTTTCGATTACATTGACTTGTTAATTACAATGATTTGTCAATTACATTGATTTGTCAATTACATTGACTTGTCAACTAATATCGCGTTACGGTTGGTCCCAGAAAACATACATATCCTTGTTGTCTTTTCTTCATTTCAGATTCTTTGTAGAGATACTAAGCCAACTAATCGGCTTTTAAAAACCAACATCTGCTAAAAGTTAAGTCATTGTCACGATTGTATACTCCGTTTCCGAGTTAGAAGAGTTTTTTCAATTTTCTCTTAATTTAATATTTTTTGGATTTTTATGTACTCAAATATTCGCTGCAAAATTTGTTCTCTGCATTCATTTTAACAATGAGAGGACTAAAACAGACATATACAATGAAGCAGAAGTTGCACCCTTGCGGCGTCCTGCCAGAAGGTTCGTAGGGACTTGGTCGATTTTTTTTAACTTAGTCGCAGAATTGTAAACTAATACCATATTCGGGAATTTGGATTACTGCATCTTACTAAATAAAAATGCAGTGGAAAGATAGAATTTCGAAAAATCTGTAAACTTGTGTGGGAGTTGCGGGAGGTTTGTAGCATTGTACTACATTTTCATTCTGAGAGCCTATTTTGACAAACGCTTAATTACTAAATTTGATCAATTTTCGTTCTACTAAGATATAAGA
The DNA here is from genome assembly GCA_019455685.1 of Philornis downsi. Classification (NCBI taxonomy): domain Eukaryota; kingdom Metazoa; phylum Arthropoda; class Insecta; order Diptera; family Muscidae; genus Philornis; species Philornis downsi. The sequence goes on along the minus strand of JAHXMU010000654.1, from coordinate 58,314 downwards.
CAAAAAATATAAAAGTTAAATGGGCAATTAGTGTGCGAGGTACCAGAATCACTGATCTGGTAGTTTTTGAAATTCTGCTAAGTATCATAAATCAATATAATGAAAAACAAATCCAAGTTACTGTAGTTCATTAATAAGAAGCGAAAATCTCCATTTCGCGAAATAAGTAAATTTTTATGAAAAGTACCCAAAGAGTCGATATAGCCCATTTACCATTTACGGCTACAGTCTGCCGAAATACTAGGTTGCGACAACTTTTAAGAAGTTTCATAAAAATTTATGGCAATCATCGTATCTACCAGACAGCCAGCCAGACGGACGATATGGGTCAAAAGATACTTGATACCTTAAACGTTTCCTTCTGGGTATTACATTTTTGGAACGCCAAATAATGCATACCTTCATTCCTCATGGTAAATGCATAATTATTCCTGGAAACCGAAAAGTAAAGTTGTTAGACACAGCTAAAATCAAAAGACAGTATATTTACTATTTTGGTAGAAAGTTTTGGCGTACGTTTGTGTGGTTTCCAAATGAGTGCCGCGTTTACCAAATGTGGACAAAAGTCTTTAACATGTTACTAATCATCGAAAGCTGGTTGATTTAAATATTGTCACTATACGAGTAGTCCTGAATGGAATTGGTAGTCCTTTGAGTAAGAATGACATAATGAAAACTGTTCAAATTAAAAAAGTTAGAACCGTGAATAGCTAATAATATATGATATCCTTTAACGCAAAAAGTCAAGGAATGAGAAAGAAAAAACTGTTCTTAGCCTTTTACAACACATCGTGGTGCAATTGCATGATTACAATACCAAAATTTCATGAGTTGAATTTCGAATTGTTTCCTCATCCATTGTATTCTTCAGATCTGAACCCCAACAAATATTATATGTTTGCAGATATAAAAAAAGAATTAAATTTTATTAGGCTGAAATAGTCTTTTTAAAAAAGGACTGGAAAATTGAGAAAAATGATATCCAATGATGTCTGCAGGATATGTTTTTATATCGAAAATTAACGATTATTATGCACCTTTTTAAATTTAAAATGTTAACAAAGGCCCAAAGGGACGTACAGATATTTAACAGAACGGATTCTTGTCTTCAACATCATCCCTACAGAAACCTATTTCCAAATAGATTTAAAAATACACATAAATATTTACCATGTGTAAATATCTTCATGACTTTGTAGTCAAACAAATTTACGTCCTGTTATTATTTTACATTATTAACTGTTTTACTTTTATTGCTTATATATTGATTGATATGATTAGCTTTATCAACTCTGCGATTAAACGTTATTTATCTTCTTTCGAAGCAGATTTTAATGTTCGTACTTGTTTTCCTTCCAAACAAAACTCAAAATCTTTTTTCAAATTCTACTTATCCCATCACTTATCAAACCACCACCATCGCCATGGCCGCAAGCATATCGATGGCATAATAAAAAGCGACTTTATAACCTTTAACGTAGTTCTTAAATTTGGCACGCACTCAGTACTGGCAAATGAAAATCATAAATTTCGTTAAAGTGCCACACGTTCTTAGGGAGCTCAGAATAAAAATCTCTTTCATTTCCCCCTCCCCACTCTCACAAGCCCCTAGGACAGAATTTGGCAAACACATTTATATTTCTAATTAAACTGTGGGTTTAGAATCCTTGATGGGGAGGGGAAAAAGCATACATATTTGAAAGAAATTGAAACGAAATACGCTAACAACTTAAATAGGTCTGCACATTGAAAATCTATTTTCTTGGCAGCCTATTAAATTGATACCTTCATGTCAAAGCTGTTTCCATTCGCACCCCACATGTCTTCTGGAACGGTTAGGGTGCACACGAGAATTCTTTTGAAAATGGTCTTGACTTTTCAAATATTTGTGATTTTAGTGGGGGAAGCGTAATGATGGCATCAAGTACAGAGAACGTACAACGTTTACAGCGACAGTAAAAAAAATATATAGAATGCTGTCACGGCGAATGCTTCAGCAAGGATTGAAGTAGGAGTTAAATATTTAATATACTTGTTGTTCATCTGGTTATTATGAGTGCCCATTTGAAGATAATTATGATTTAAAATATTTCAAGTGTTTTTTTCGAACTTTATTGCAGTATTTTAGGAATGTCTTTAAGAATTTTATGGGCGTCAAAATTAACACTTTCAACAGAGTGATTGGTTAAGTTGTTACCCATATAAATATTGTAAGAGAAGATTTTCAAAAGCAATAATTTTGTTGAATTGCACAACAAAATATTCAACCAGTGATAGGCACACTGTTGTGTTTTTGCCCCTCGCTATACCTTTGTCCACACAAATAGCACTTCACGTTGATCAGTGACACTGCCACGTTGAATCAAATGTAATACTATAGTCCGACAAAATTGGTTTCGATAACACACCGGGTTATCCATTTGTCGGTTTCAAAAGTAAAGTTAAATAAAACACACATAAAGCTACGATTTCGATGAAACATTTATTTCATTATAATGCTTGGTGAACCCTACCATGTCATTTAAATTACCGCCTATGGATTAGTTGCAACAGTGGATCCTCTTGAGGATCGAGCACTTTTTCGAACATTTCGGAAGGTAACAACCTTCCAACATTTTGGGGATTAACCACGTAAACATGATCTTTGATGTTGCCCCACAAAAAATGTCTGGAAATTTCTCATGCAATAAAGTCAAAATCGATGGTGTTATGTGGCTCGTGGCACCCTCTTGTTGAAACCACAATGTTTAATTGTAGGCCAGAAAAAGTTGGTTATCCTACGGCCATAGGGCTCTGTATTGAAATTCGGATTATCCGCCACACTATCATCACTAAAAGAGGCGATATTTGCAACAGTGCGTATACTATGACGATGCGAGGCCTGACCACATTTGCAACGCTTCCAGTCTCTTCAAATCTTTTTATAATTTTGCCAATTCCTTGCACAGTAAGTCAATTATGACGACCATAATCACTCCTTAATGCACGAAAAGTGTCCACGTTTCAATCACCACTTTTGTAGTAAGTTTTAACTATTTTTAGTCGTTCTTTGGCTGTTAAACTATGCATATCCGTAAATGGCAAACCTTTCACTAAATAAATAACACTTCAGATGAAAGCTAGTTGACAGCTAACAGCCTTGCCAGACCAGCAGTTTTAAAACCACTGTATAGATGTCTCTGTATTTTCAGACTCACTCAGTGGGTCTTACAATTTAACGACGATTCCGAACATCAGTTTGAGAATCAATTGCTGGATTTGCCGATTACTGGACTACTCGATGTGTTTGGAGCTGGCTAGTGAAAGGCAACTCTTTCACTAAATAAATAACACTTCAGATGATAGGTATTTAACAGCTGACAGCTTTGCTAGAAAGGCCCATTCTTCGAGAGAAGTCTTAAGCCCTTCTGTGGGCACTCTTTTCAACCACTGGCCTTCATGACGTGCAAAATTTGCCGGCCCATCATGATATATTATACGTTGGCGTATTTAAGAGTTCTTTAAGAACTCTCAAAAAAATATTTTTCCCAAATTCCTGTCATCTGTCATCGCGTCCTCCTATTTTTTGTCTCAAATGATCAATAAATAGTAACTTGAATATTTTTGATTCAACATACCTACATTTGGGAAATACAGGCAATGAGTAATATTTCTAAATATATAAGAGTCCTCTTTTCCAAAACGGGCAAGGCATTCGAAAAATATCTCCATTTTATTGAAAAAATGTTGAATGGCAAAATTTATTTACAGAATATAACTGAAATGAGCAAATAAAATTTGATTGAGTTTCAGGTGCCTTCGTCAATTAAATCAATACCCATTCATCAATTTTCCTCAAACATAATTTATTTTATTCAGGAAAAACTTGCAAGCTTTATAAATTGGCTATGAAACATGGGATACATTGCGGCTATTGAAAATTTACATAAATTTTGCCACCGAAATATGGCATTTTCGCCAATTAGGCTGCTCTGAAACTAAGGAATAGATTATAAACAATTATTAATTGTTATTTGTAGATATTTCGATTTCATATTTTTTTTTTCTTTTTTGTCGTTGGTGCTTAAGATATGAAAAGTAACAGTATAACTTTTTTCAATAATGACTCGATATAATGAAAAATTCGTATATAAAATTTGCATCTATAAAAATCTAACCTCAATAATTTGGGGGGCCCTGATATACCAGATCACAGACAATTTTTTCGATTTTGTTATATAAAGTTATAGATAAGCATAGTACTTCGACTCAAAATGTGTCATTACTTTTGTCAAATTTAGTTAATTGTATGAGACATGACAAAATAACTACTAGACTATAAAACACAAATTCAAATTAGAAATCGCTATGTTGGAAGCTTAAAAAATTGGAAATCTCTTTTTGCTGTGGAAAACGGTTTTAGTTCCAACATGGCTGCAGCAGATATGAAAAAAATTAGAAAAATTTAGAAAACATTGAATTATTTTTATTACTGTAATAAGAGTTAATAAACGAATTAAATTAAGATGTACCGATTTGTTAATTTTTTTTAATATTCGCTTGAGCAATCGTGGCGCTATGCTTAGGCTGAACCAACGAAATCCTCGCACTCGAGTTTCCGTAAACAGCTCCAGGCAACTTGTAGTATTTACAAACCCATTAAAAACTGTCCCCCATAGTTTTTCCGCAGTTCTCGAAGAAATTAAATTTAATGAAATAATTTATAATATTAACAATATAATTAAGTAATTAATGATTTTTTCAGAATTAAAATTTAGTTAACGCTATCAACCACTGCGCGCTGCTTGCTACGAGGGTGGCCCAAAGCTAGTCGACCTAACAAAGAAGACACAAAAAAGTTTTTTTATTTTTCAACATAATCTTCTTTTAGCTCTATACACTTTTTCCAGTGATATTCAATAGGTCCTATACCCTGTTTATATAGGGTGGCGCATAAAGAACGTTAAGATTTGATCAGTGAATACATTTTTTGTTTAAGCCTTTTTTTGTCTCTTTACAGAATTAACTAAATAACACTTAGGAAATTTATGATAGAAGGGCTCAGAACCAAAACAAAGAACTAAAGTTGTTCAATTTTACTTTGAAAGTCAGCTGTCGATTATTCAGATCATATCGAAATTTTTTTCATGTTTGAAATGCTCCTAGCGCTTCAACAATTTACCGATTGGTTCAGCGTTTTGGGCAAAAAGGGGGTGTCTGTGATCTTCCGCGTGCTGGAAGACCTCGTGCAGTTCGAAATGAAGTGACCATTGCTCGAGTGGAAGCAACTATTGAGGAAAACGCCGAAACTTCCACCAGGCAATATTCTCAGCAGTTAGAGATGTCTAGGCGGTTTTTGAATTTGAAGAATTTTACATATGTTACATCTTTTCCCACATAAGACTGGTTCACGAGTTAAAACCAAATGATGCACAAGAACGCATTTAATATAGTCGCTGTTAACGTTACTTATGCGCCGCTCTACAGTAAGAACTGTCAAACTCCTTAAAATAACCATAAATCGCAGACTCCGCCTCGTCATTGTTGGCAAATCTTTTCGCCACCGAGCCATTTTTTCCAATTTAGAAATGTAAAATATTCCAGGGGTAAAATATCGTCAAACACTTTACTGAAACATCTTCACGATGCTGTTTTTTTTTTCTTTGGTCAATATATGATGGATAACACTTTTTGCCTGTCATTCAGCCGACGATCATCCAATACCACTTTGTAAACTTTCTTCGTAGTGTCTGGAGTGGACTCTACGGTGTCCATTACGATGTTTTGGCAGCTCGTACGACCTCGTTTAAACTCTGCTACCCAATATTTTACAAGTGCGTGAAGATAAATACGTATTTAACTAGCAAAGACGCAAACCACATTGGGCCACAACACCTCTGTTGTCGAGATAACAGTGCTCTGTTAAAATGTTTAAGGTTGGAGCACAACCTAAGTATACTAATAATAATGAATCTGTGCACAATAAAATTCACTGCCACTGTGGCCAAATGGAGCATTCTCCGCCGATCGCACATGTATTTTACCGTCGTAATCGAACGAGAAGACTCTCCGTAAGCAGAATCCTGCTCGGCTTTAATATTGGACTAAGACCTGTCAAATGGAAGTATTGAATTACACAACGATGGCCAATTTTTTCAATATTTACAAATTCATCGAGACTTTTGATGGCCAAATAAAAATAGCAAACAACGTGACACCTTGGCACCATCTATACGTCGCACAGTGGGATTGCTTCATACATTTTTGTGCAATAAATATAAGGAGTTGTCGTAGAGTCTTGAAATTCGGCATAGAGCGTTTTATGACGTAGAGTAGCAAAAATATAAAGTTTCATCCAAATCGACCACGCCCATCGGCCACCGCCCATACAACTAAAAATGAAATTTTCGTATACATTTTTTTCTGTTAGGTAGAAATTCTTGTAACTTGGCATGGATCATCTGTACTACGAAAACAAAATTTTTGGAAAGTTCCATCTAAATCGGCCATGCCCACCGCCCACCGCCCATACAACTCAAAATGAAATTTTCGTATAAATTTTATTCTGTTAGGTAGAAATTTTTGTAACTTGGCATGGATCATCTGTACCACGGAAACAAAAATTTTGGAAAGTTTCATCCAAATCGGCCACGCCCATCGCCTATATTATGCACCATATACGTGTTTTGTGTTTATTTCTTTGCTTAATTTGTAGCGTAATTTCTTGTGACTTTTTTCATAAAATTTATAACTTTGTTCAGCAGTATAAAAGATTATAAGGATTTTTTTCTATAAATCGCAATAATATGCTCCCTTCCTTCATTTTATTGCAGTCAGAGCATGGAGGTCGCCGGAGCTAACCTTTTTTTCATCCAAGGAAAACTTAGAACACTGAAATTTCTAGGGCTTTTTTTTAAATTTAAATAGTTTCGAAACTATTTATGCTATCCAGTTGTCTTTTTTTCTTAAAGAATCACAAAATACCATATTTTTAGAACATCATGACATAAAATAGTTAAACGAACAACAAATATGTATGTACAGGCCCTCAAGTTGCATTAAAATCTTAGTCGTTTTGCGCTTTACTTCTCCCAAGCATTTTTAAGTAATTATTTTGCGATAAAAAATTATTTTTTTCAAAAAAGCAATGATGAATTTCTCGTAACTAAACAATTCCGTACAAAATTGCATCATTACATTCTTAATATTTTACAGTCGAAAAATAGACTTTTTGCACTTAGAATCTCACTGTGCGTCACCAGGTCGACTAGTTTAGGATCGTCATGACATGATAATCAGAAAAGTGATGTTCGAAATACTTATTAAACACTAGCTGCCTTACAGCGCAGCTGTAATACGTATGAACTCACTAAAAGCGAGAAACTGTCTGATGTCTCATTCACAGGACGCAAATTAAGTTTCTTTTGTTCCTTTTTAATGGTCACGTACTACGTACTATGAAAAAAAAAATAGCAAAGCAAATACAAAATGTTGAAACTATTTGCTTCCCTATTTTTTTTTTTCTTTTGCCTCATGTGCTATAATATCCCATGAACACAAATGTCAACGTACATTGCACGAGCTCTTAAGGACCAAAAATCCATTTAAAAGCCATTAACGAAATTCATACTCCATATTTCGGAATAACATTCGCACTTCACAATGTTACCAAATGGATTAAAAAGAAGCGAAAAATGCAAACGAAGGGTGCAATGAACACTACGAATGTGGATCCCAGTAAAGTAAAGCAAAAACTGAATGTTAACAAAGGAGTAAAAATATGCTGTAGTTCATACATATACCCGTACACATTAGAGTGGTCCTTATTCTTATACATTAAAAAATGTTAGTTCCCTTCGCATGAAATTAAAATGCTTAGCTGTAAAATTTCAGACCAATCGGACAATCGAGCGGGCAGCACATTTTTGAAACTTCTGTAACACCTCATATGCATATACAGGGTGGCGCAATAGAACGCATCATCTTTTTTTGCGGGGTAGAAAAGGCGCGGGCGGGGGGACGCCTACATCGTTGGGTTGGCGGGCTCATGAAGTTTTAGTCGCTATGAATCACTTCGACGGGAAGCGTCCCGCATCTTGCGTGCGCGCATTTTACGAGAACTCTCGTTCATATATTGCTACTAGGCGACTATATTGTGCTGAATATGGACTACGGCGAATTAGTGAAGCTCCGAGTGCTAATTTAATTAAAATATGGGTAAAGCGTTTCGAAGAGACCGGTTCAACATTTAAACCACAAGCAAATGGTCGCCCAAGAACATCTAGGACCGAAGACAATGTTGAGAGAGTTATGGAGTCAGTACGAGGAAATCCACAAATGTCGACTCGCAAGAGATCGTCGGTCTTACAATTACCGCGACGAAGTTTGCAACGAATTTTAACACTGGATCTTAAACTGCATCCATATAAGCTGCAATTAACACAAGAATTGAAAGAGTCTGACTTCATAGCAAGGCTCGCATTTGCTAATGAAATGCTTAATCGATTTTCCAATTTTGACAATATCCTTTTCTCTGACGAGGCTCAGAATGGGTTCGTATGAATGGGTTCGTAAACCGTCAAAATTGTCATTACTGGAACAGTGAAAATCCCAAAATCAAACACCAGAAACCATTGCATAGTCCTAAAGTGACAGTAAGGGCAGCAATCTCTGGCAGAGGAATAATTGGTCCTTTTTTTTCTTCGAAAATGCGCGGGCCCAAAATGTCACGATTAATACGGAACGCTATGTTGAGATCTTGGACGGATTTTTGGCTCCAGAAATTGAAAGTTGAAGAATAGTGAATTCCAGAACTTGGTTGCAACAAGATGGAGCTACCTGTCACACATCAAATGACTCCATGGCGGTGGTGAAGCAGATGTTCCCTGGCAGACTGATTTCGAAAAGAGGTGATATCCCATGACCCCCACGTAGTCCAGACTTGACGCCTCTTGACTTTTTTTGTGGGGATTCTCAAACACAAAGTCTACAGTAATAATCCAAGAAACATCGTTCAGCTCAAGGAGAATATCCGTGGTGAAATGGCAGCCATTACACCAGTATTACTGAAGAAAATTTTCAATAATATTCGTTTGCGGTTAGAGGAGTGCCGTCGTAGAGAGGGTCACCATTTAAATGATGTTATTTTTAAAAAATAAACTCCATTTATTACTCTACAATACCTTAGATTTATTTTAACCATACCTTTTGTATTTATTTTTTAATCTATTTTTTAAATATGCACGTTCTATTGCGCCACCCTGTACTTTAGGGTCACACTAACTAACACACACATCATTGCAATGGTCTGCAAGATTGAAGTGATTTTGCAAAAGGACAACGAAATCACAAATAGAGTTTGCTTTCAATGCGAAATGCGTGACAAAACTGTGAGAATTTCAATTTTCCTTTAAAGAACATCAACGCAAGGAGGTAGCCAATACCGGCAACGCGTGTGATGAAATGACGAAAAAAGAAACTGTTCCCCAGTAATAGTAATATTAAACAAACTTTCTTAGCTGTAGAAACGAGCAACTACAATCGCTTTGTAGTCCATAAAGCATTGGCTGTGAGCTAAAAACTTTTCACCTTTATTGTGATTTTGTGCTATTTTGTTGAAAAGTTAATTTCCTTAAAAGGTATGAATTTGCAATGAGCGGGCGAACAAAGGTGTGTACGTGTGTGTGTGTGTGTGATCGAAATGACGCAGAACGTTTTGAATGCGATGGTGTGTATAAAAAGGGCTTCCATTTGCCAACTGTTTGCCCGTATGTGAATATCGTTGTAATATAATGAAATATCATGAAATTTCACATATTGTGCAAAATTCCAGTAAAAGTTTCTGTTTA
>JAHXMU010000654.1:29571-43487 GCA_019455685.1 Philornis downsi | reverse complement strand
AAATGATGATTGCTGAAATATTTTTCAAAACATGAATTATGTATTACATTTGTTATTATTGAAGAACTTTGTTTAACAAAAACATTTTCTTTATAACAAAATCGAAATAAAATGATGTATATAAAGTCATTCTGAACATACTGCGTCGTTACACGTGCACAAGCACACACACACACACACACACACACAAGAAAGGCATTTAGGATGCTTTTCGCAACTTTGCCAAAAATTTCAAGGCATTTGTGGCACGTGTTAATGTTTGTCCTAATCAAATTCCACTTGCTAACTACGTATCCTGCGTAATGATAATTCATATACCAAAGATTCTCTTGCCAACTTCTAAGTCTATGATTAAAATCTATTTATACATTTCTGACAGCATTCCGGGTATCATGAGAAACCGCCCCAATGCTGAACGCGGGAAACAAAAGTAAACTACAAGAAACAAATCACAAACATGACTGCCATCCAAGTCATAATTTTTGTTCCTTCCGCATTTTTCCTTCCACCATAACATCTGGTAATGACTTATTTTTGCAGTTGATTAAATTCTGTTGAATACACCAAAGAGTAAACGAATGAATTCACATGAGAAATTGATTAAAATGGCTACGAAGCAATTCACAGCAGAGCATTCGATAGCCGGCACACACGGAAGTCATGCAACAGACAAGAAAATCGTGGAAATAAATGAGCAAGCTGTATGTACGAGTAGTTTCTGCATTGATTCACCATATGTGGTGGCACTGAAGCAAACTAAAACGATGCCATTCATTTTTTGTGTTTGACTCATAAATCGAACATAAAGACGCGCTTTGTCCCTCCATTCTAAATCAATAAATTGTGCCGGTGAGCCGGCTTCTGTGTGAGTTAAGCTTGATATAAAATAGACATAAACGCGCTGTTCCTCTTTGAAATATAACCAAACAGCGCTATCAGTGAGGATATGTGCCTACATCCGTGTCATTATGTTTGTCGCATTTTCGCTCTCTCCATCTTCCCATCTCCCTGCGTGCCATGAATTTGTGTGCATCAAAGGACCCACGTGCCATTTGTGTGCCAAATCACATACACATTGTCTATGATTGTGTGCGTATGCAGCATCTGTTCATATATCACATACACTCCAATGCATAATGGCCATAAAACACTTCTACTCCCATTGGCTAATCAGACTCAAGGAGGCAGAAATAAACCCACACACAGACACACGCGAAATGCCCATGGAATTGAAAGTGTTTGCATTAAATGTTAACTTGGACCCAAAGGCCGCATTTAGTGTGGGGGATATTTATGTTATGCCTATCTGGGCCAAAGATAAAGAGTCATTCGATTTATGCATTTGTGTGTAGTGAATTAAATTTTATGAAATCGTGGAAAGAAACTGTGAATTTAGCTTGAGTACTAAAGGGTGGCGCATAAGTCACATTAACGACGACTATATTGAATGCGTTGTTGTGCATTATTTGGTTTTAACTCGTGAACCAATTGCATCTTCTATGGGAAAAGATGTAACAAATGTACAATTCTTTGCAAAAACCGCCTAACCGCCTACCTCTAACTGCTGAGAACATTGCCTGGTGGAAGTTTCGGGGTTTTCCTCAATATTTGCTTACACTCAAGCAATGGTCACTTCATTTCGAACTGCATGATGTCTTCCAGCACGCGGAAGATCACAGACTGCCCCTTATTGCCCAAAACGCTGAACCAATCGGTAAATTGTTGGAGCGCTAGGAGCTTTTCGAATATGAAAGAAATTTCGTTATGATCTGAATAATCAAATGCTGACTTTTAAAGTAAAATTGAACAACTTCGGTTCTTTGTTCTGTGATGAGCCTTTCCATCATAAATTTTCCAAGCATTATTTAGTTAATTCAATAAAGAGACGAAGAAAAGGACTTAAACAAAAAATGTATTCACTGATCAAATCTTAATGTTATTTATCCTCCACCCTATAGAATAGAATATTACATGATTTGCTAAGAGTTTCAAAAAGAGTTATTCAATAACATGCGATGTCGTATAAGAACTGAATATGATTGATATTAAAAATTCACTTTTGTAAGCCAAATTCCTTAGATTTTCTAAATTTATCTTCATTGAGCCCATAATAAATACACCGAAGTCATTGAATTTTTTTACAGATGAGAGCTGGGCTGTGAAATCAAACTTAAATTATACGATTTTGACTGCTACCGCGACTGGAAAAGCGGTACCTCATTTAAGAAGCCGTATTAAAACTTCTTAATTTACAAGCATTTTGCAGTCATGGCGATTTATGGATTGGCAAGAAACTAATTTCGGGTCTTTTCACACAGACGATGCTTTTGTAATTTTTTAAATGCGTTATGCAGCTGATAAAGGGTGATTTTTTAATTGTAGTTTTTTTAAAAATCGAACAAAACACTCAAATTTGCATCATCTATTAAATTTTTTTTATTGGAATCAATAAATTGGCCATTGCCATTTTATTTTTATAGATAATTTCATGTAAATGTTGTCCGCGGCTTCGTCTCAAAATTTCCATTCGGAAGGTCCAATTTTTCGTCACTTTTTCGAGCATTTCGGCCTGTATTCCACGAATAACGCGTGCTATGTTATCATGTAAGACCTCAATACTGTTATGCTTGTCCACATAGACTAACAACTTGACATAACCTCACAAGAAATAATCAAAAAGCATTAAATCGTAAGATCTTGGGGGCCAACTCACAGGGCCAAATTGAGAGATAAGCTGCTCGCCAAATTCATCCCTCAACATATCCACTGTTTCACGAGCAATGTGGCATGTTGCATCGTCCTGATGAAACCACATGTCAATCAAGTTCAACTCAGCCAATTCGAGCAAAAAGAAAAATCGCGTATTATGGCTCGATATCGTTCGCCGTTGACGGTATTTGACGGTTTCTTCCACGGTCGTCTTTAAAGAAAAATGGATCGATGATGCCACCAGCCCATAAACCACACCAGACTATCGTGTTTTCGGGATGCATTGGTAATTTATGTGGCTGTTCATCACTCCAGATGCGACAGTTTTGCTTGTTTACGTATCTGTTCAATAAGAAATGAGCCTCATCGATGAGCACAATTTTTCGATAAAACAGCGGATTTTCATTGAGCTTTTAAAAGGCCCATTCGCCAAAAATTAGACGTTGTGGTCGGTCATTCTTCATTCCAGTATACTGTACACTTTTCACTTTGACAGAAAACGTTTGGACGCCATTACCAATTAGTGCTGCCAACCTGAAAAACTTAAATCTTAAAAAATCATCCTATATTTTATATAAATATAAACTTGTCTTATACAGGGTGGCGCACCAAGTGTGCTTCAATAAGAAATGCAAATACATTTTTATGGTCAGTGTGCTTCATTTGTTTATTTATGTTTTTTTCTTTGTTGTATTAAAAATGCAATTTTATTTTATATAACTAATAGGTTTTGAAAATGATAGGACGTAAATGACCTCCTTGCTCGTTCACGCATATGCGATACCTGATTAAAAAATTATTCTTTGCGGCCTAAAGGGTTGAAGTCAATTACTGTTTTAATGGACAAAGTCCTTGGTTTCGTTTTGTACAAATTCCTTTGCACATCACGGGTTAGTTTACACGCATTCTATTCTTAGAGAAATATTTACAAAACTTGTCAGTTGTCCGGCTACTCGAAGTGTTCTTCGGACACACACAGGGTGACCGGTATTCAAATAATGATATATATCTTTATCGAGATTAAACCAGCGATCATGCGAACGGGAGTCGCCACGGTTGGTCACATCAACATTTTACGAGTATGTGAAACATTTTTAGGAATACATTATGCAAGAACTAGTTAAATCAAAGTAAATATTTCGAGACAATATGTAGGCAAATTTTATGTGTAAATTAGAAGAGAAGAAGAACCAAACAAGATGGATTATCCTCGATGGAAGTAACAATTTTTTTTCAATTTCGCTTAACTTTAGGACACTTAAGCACGTACAAATTATTTATTGTTATTTATTTTATTTCCATATCGCAATGCAAAGCCGCATACAGCCAAATCGATTACGTAGACCAAATTTTACAATTCAATTCTTAAAAAGTTTTAATAATGATTATTATAATAATAGTATTAACAGTGTTAAAAAATATTAATTATTATTAATATTGACAAAGATAGGGTATAAAATGTGTAGTATTAACAATTTATAATGAAGTATAATAATTCTACAAGCAAGACATTAAGAGCTTCTTAAATCCAAAACATGATAGTTAGAATCTTGAGTGTTCATATGGAATTATTGAATTCCATACTCATATAGTAAGAAATCGAAAAGACCACTGCATTATTAGAGTTCGTGCTCACGGAAGTTGTAAAATATTGGCTCTTGAAGATCTTCCAAATACAAATTTGAAAACTATGTGTTGGAAAGTGTCAAATTTCATACTTTTGCAGAAAAACAAAATAGTTCTAAGATCGATAAAGTTTTCAAATATGCATCCCAAAAACGTTAACGTTTAAATTTTTACCTTAGTTCCCATTCTTTGCTTTACAGTGGTCTGTCAATTTAATTGTAATTTCAACATGTACAGAATATTTCCTTAACAATATTTTCATTTTTTGATAGCAAAAGAATTTCTTTTTAGCAACAACTCTTTGCTGTCGAATAATGTGACTCGCAAACTTAACATGAGAAATGTTCTAAAACTTGTCACAATTTTAGGTCATTAAATATTTAACTGCATGAAATTTCATTTCCACTTCATTATTAATGACATCATTTTATGGTGAAGCTCAACACAAATGCCTGGAATATGAAATGAAAACGATTAATATGGAAACGATTACAAATGAATTTTAATACGTGTTAGAAATTTCAAGCAGTTAATATAGGGTGATTTTTTAAGATTTAAGTTTTTCAGGTTGGCACTACTCGTTGATAATGGCGTCCAAACGTCATCTGTCCAAGTGAAAAGTGTACAGTATACTCTGCCATTTCAGCATGGAAAGACTAACAAATGAGCAACGATTGCAAAGCGTTGAAATTTGTTATCAAAATTCGTGCTCTGTGACAAATGTGCATCGTTTGATGCATCATAATCGGCCTGCTGAATCAACAATTCGTTGTTATCTCCAAATTTCGCGCCAAATTTACTTTGTTGGCCATAAAACCATCGACTCGCATGCGTAGAGTACTTACCGAAGAAAATTTTGCAGCCGTAGCGACCAGTGTTAATGATGATCGTGAGATGTCAATTCGTCGCCGTTCTCAGCGATTGGAAATGAAGGAATTTTTTTTTCCCCCCCAATTGGCTGAGTTGAACTTGGTTGACATGTGGTTTCATAAGGACGATGCAACATGCCACACTGCTCGTGAAACAATGAATATGTTGAGGGTGATGATATGTTGATCATGATGATGCTCACCAAGAGCAGCTTATCACTCGATTTAGCCCTGTGAGTTGGGCCCCAAGATCTTGTGATTTAACGCCTCTTTATTATTTCTGGTGGGGTTATGTCAGGTTGTTAGTCTGTGTGGACAAGCTGAACACTATTGAAGCCTTCCCGGACAACACAGCACACGTTATTCGTGGAATACAGGCGGAATGCTCGAAAAAGTGACGAAAATTTGGACCTTCCGAATGGACATTTTGAGATGGAGCCGCGGACAACATTTACATGAAATTATCTTTAAAAACTAAAGGCCAAAGGCCAATTTATCGATTTCAATAAAAAAAAATGTTAACATATGATGGAAATTTGAGTGTTTTATTCGATTTAAAAAAAAAACTACGATTAAACAATCACCCTTTATGGTAACACTCAGACAGACTTTAATAAGCTTTGGACGATTGCAAAGATCTCTATGTAAGCCTTCAAAGGGTTTCGTTTAATTTAATTCATTTGAACAGAAAATGTCTAGCATAATAATATTAGATTTCACTTATTTATAAAATTCACAATTCACTATAAGGGGCCATATTCCTACCTTGCTGGATGGAATGAATATTATTCGTATTAGCATCGTTTACAAAATCCGGCAATCAAAATGCAAACACTTCCAAAAAGGGACGACGTGTTTAAAAGGAGACAATATCAAAAATTCACTGTATTGCCTTAGTGGTGGGTTACTGAGACTGGTGGCAAAAGGTAAAGAAAGATAGCAAACACCGAAGGTCAAAGACAAATCTTAACAGATTTAGGTTGTTTTCCGTTTTTTTTTTTCTTACGTACCAGCTTTTTGTAGCCAAAGCTTGCCCAAGTTTGCTTCGCCAAACAAGTCACGTTTCAACAACGAGATGAACTTCGCTCCGGTCCAAGTGTATCAAGAAGAAAGAAGTGAAATAAAAACGCACTCACACCTCGCAATACACTTAAACCGCAAAGTAAGGATGGATCATTTGGGATGTTATGCCCAGTGAAACGAAATAAAAAATGGCAGCAAAAGGAACCTTGTACTGGACGCCTTAAGTTTTCATGTCTTGTTCTCTTTTCTTTTTTTATTGTTTGCCAAAGAATGAGCGTATCTATGTATGTGTGTGTACAGGCCAAAGAAGAGGGGAAGGACATGTACGAGTAGATCTGCATAAGGGACCCTGTGAAAGAAAAGGTGAATTAAATTCATATATTTTATGCGCGAACAGGTCTCTGCTGTAAATTTATAACCATCAGCATCATTTTCTGGTGTTGTTGGCTCATTTCGTCAGCAGTGTTCGGACACGTGCTTGTGATATATTTTTAAGGTGAATAAAAAAGATTTTTGAAGTTTATTTTAAGATAAAAGAAAATTCAGCAAGGACTGGTTAAGAAAAAAAAACGAGCGAAATGAAACCTTGATTGGGGTACTTAAGTTGAAACACAAATCGCTCGATATATTTTTGTTAATTCAAGGTAAATCACAAAATGAGAAAACAAATTTAATATCAGCGAAAAAGTAAGCTTTAAATATTCTTATATACATTTTGTACGCAACTTGGCTGTTACAATGTCATCGCATTGTAAAGGCAATAAGAGATTCTTTGGAAAATAAAATGTGTTGTTCTGCTGCATTTTTAGAAATACAACGGGCCTTTGGCAAATTCTGGCACAGTGGGCTTGTTTACAAATTAAAAAATATTCTTCCAGCTCCTTTTTCTATACATTTTTTTTTATTTTATTTAAAAAAAAAATGTTTCTAGGTAAAGCTCAACAATGATGTATCGAACATCTATCAAATTGATGCAGATATCCCACAAGAAAGCGTATTGGAACCTGTATTGTACACTATTTTTACTTATGATATGCCCTCTAGAGAAGACATCACTGTTACAACATATACCGATGATACCGCTTTCTTATGCTCACGCCCATCTTCATCTGAAGCCTCAAGAATATTGCAACTGCATATCGATAATCTACTGCAATGGCTAACAAAGTGGAACATTATAGTTAACACTGAAAAATCTTGCCACATTTCATTTATCATACAGAGCACACTGTGGTGATTCATAAATCTTGCTAAAAAAAAATTTAAAAAAAATGTAAGTCAACATTCCTTCTGACCGTTTAATGAGCGTCTCAATACAATAGGTAACTGTAATTCAGTTTTTGTTTGCTTGTTTTTAGCTCTGATTAGGAAAAATTGAGCTTTAAAGTCAAAGAGAAGCGTATTATTTGTATGACTTTGTTCTATGATTAACATATTTACGGTGATTTTATTGTCATAATTTTTGAATTATTATTATTATTATTACGCTTTATTTCAAAAAAAAAAAAATATATATATATTACAATTTTCATTTAAATATTTCCATTGTAAGTATTAATTTTTTTTTTTTTTTTTTTTTTTTTGTTTTTTGTGAGAAGTCAGGAAAGTGTAAAAAATAAAATATTTCCTTTTTTCAAGTAGAGTTAAATCTATTTATTCCGGATAGTTGCGGTGTAAATCTATATTTTGGTTAATCTTTCAAGTATTCGCTTTAAGGTAAATCAAAAACATCTTGCACATTTTTGCGACTGCCATACATTTTTTCACTTTTCCAGTATGACTCTTTCGAGAAAGGACATTTTTGAAGGATGGATAAAAACTACCAAAATACATCGCAAAGACGTCTTATTGACATTAATAATGGTTAGATATGGTCTTCAAGATATACCAGAAGACGTTAAATGAAATCTTAATGCAAACATAAATATTATTTGTTTTAAGCTAGCCGAAAAAATGGATAAAAAGTGGAAGACATCGTGACCGTTTCTTAACATCAAATTCAATTTGGGTTGATGAACCGTGTATATTGCCTATTGTCACACGAAATTTATACTTAAACGAATACCCATGGTATATTATGCCAGTTAGCGTCCATAAAATCCTTTTTCATGGAAAAGATATTATAAAGTCTTGCATTCTTTCTGTAGCACAGCTGTCAGAAGAAGCTCAAGGAGCAAGAAATAAGGATACGAGGAAATTTAGAGAAATGTTTACAAGAAAAACATCAAGAATAGACACAAATACAGATCTTTTCAATCGGTTATTAATTTCTTCAGATCCTTTTATCGCAATTTTGCGTCACACTCCCTTTCGAGTTCGAAGTTTGATAACAAAAGAAGTTCTTTCATTATTATCTGTTGATGCTTTCGACGAAGAAGAATCTTTTAACGATGCATATGAAATTGACTAAATTAAAATCTCTATGTGGATTTATGTGCTTTATCTGTATCATTAATGTAATAAAGTAAAAACAAGTGAATAAAACAATCACTGTTAAATATTAAAAATATTAAATATATTGTAATACTAAAAATGACTACATCTTCCGATTCCTTACATAAAAACTCACCTAATAATTTTATTATATAATTAATTAGTTGCACTCAACGTAAATATTAGTATATATATGTATATAACTACAAATAATCTCAGAGCATGTATTTAAGAAACCAATCTTTTATGTTAAAAATATATTTTTTGTTGACAATGCGAACTATTTACTTTTTGCGTCATTTTACTAAAAATAAACTTTTTTCTAAAAAAAAGTTGATTTTTTACAATAATTTATAAATTTGAACTCATTTTTTAATCATTTTGAAGTTGAATGACCGGTTGTATAGGTATATGTTTGCAGATGGTATGTGTTTATTTTATCCATATAAATATGATCTGGCTTTAAAAGCCATAAAGGAGAGAGACATATCATTAATTTTTAAATTTGTGAGAATAAACAAAACCAAACTAGTTCGATTTAGACCACGCTCGCATGAAATGGAAAATAATTTCAATATTTTTTTGTCGATTAGTATGGCAATAACGGAAGTTTCTAAAGTGAAGTACCTGGGCATGACATTACAAAGTAATTTAACCTGGGATAGTCATATCACCAATGTTAAGAATAAAGTTGCTCCTGCTATTGGCATTTTATATAAATTAAAATACATTTTGAACAGAAAACTAAGAAAAACTTGTTTTCAACTCACTCGTTCAAAATCATTTAAATTATTTGGCAATCGTATATGGTCACAAAAATAATGTTGCTTTAAAAAGCTTACAGCGCATGCAAAATAAGACACTTAAAAATATTGTTGGTTTACCCATCACATACCCACCCTTTCCGCTCTATGAGGATGTAAACGTTTCTGTATTGCTTATCCGCGGAAGACATCTGCATCAACTTGTTATGTATGTATATAAATCTTTAAGTAAATTCGGATGCCGAATAATTGAATTTACACAAAATCAAACCAATTTTCGCACAAGAAATTTTAATAATTTGTAAGTTTTGAGGTACAGATTAAAGACCCCTAAACAGCGTATAGAATATTTGGGTAGTTTTGAATACAATAATTTACCAATGACCATTAAATATTTGTTAGAGTTTGCAATCTTTTGAGACGCTCATGACCCTCAAACAAAATCAGGTCTCTCGCATATGGATTGGGATGATCAGTAATTTTATCAATATAGTCTGATTTTCTTATCTCTTCTCGGATGGTGGGAATGTTGAGGAGCGCACGTAATCATTTTTAATACTTTTTACTGTCTTCTTTGTAGCGGACCCCCATATCTGGATGCAGAAACGGACCCCCATAGCTGGATACCATACGATCATATTGGTTTCAAAACTGCTTTATATAAAAGTATTTTCAGTTCTAAGTCTAACGAGGAGTGTGGCCCAATGAGCCAGTTAAGCTGAGTGGTTTTAATTTTCAGCTGTGTGACTTTAGCTGCAATACGGTGAACCCACGTGAGACATCGGTCAAGATGAATTCCCAAGTACATTACTTGGCTTTGCTCTGGGATTGTTGTTTCATTTATTGTAATGGGTGGACATTTTTTCTGTCTTAGCATAAAGGTTATGTGAACGCTCTTTGCAGCATTAACATTTATTTTCCACTTATGCAGCCAATTTTCCACGTCAATAACGTGGGATTGAAGTTATTGTGATGCTACTTCTGGGTCTTTATGTACACTTAAAAACGCTGTATCATCCGCAAAAGTGGATGTGTGTGTGAACGGGCTTGTAGGCAAATCAGCAGTGTACAATAAGTAAAGAAATGGTCCGAGTATACTCCCCTGTGGGACACCAGCTGAAATTCGTTTCATTGAGGATTAAGTACTTTTTGATCTCACTACAAAAGACCTATTTTCTAAATATGACTTGAGCAATTTGTGTACGTTAGTGGGAAGTAATGTTGAAATTTTATATATTAGTCCTTCGTGCCAGACTTTGTCGAACGCTTGCGATATGTCGATAAATAGTGCAGAGCAGTATTGCTTACTTTCAAAAGTTTCGCGAATTGAATTTGTGATTCTATGAACTTGTTCGATGGTGCTGTGTTGTTTTCTAAACCCAAATTGGTGCTTTGGAATTAGGTTTGTTGACCATTAAATATGTAAATAATATATCCACATTTAAAAAGAATGTGAAGGATTACCTAAAACAAAATTTGTAGATGCTTCTTATGTAATTCCAATGTTTTCAAAAAATATGAACTAATAACTAATCAAATTAACAGAACTCATTTGTTAATATATTTTACTTGAAATTGTGTATTGTAGTTAGCGTACAAGCAAAACTTGTTGCCAGCATACCTCAATAATGCAATGAGGCCAAATATTATATTAATATATATTGTACAGAATTTTAAATAAACCTCATGAGAGGACTGTTTTCAAAAAAAAAATCAAACGAATGTATTAGCTGCTAGGGCCGAGATCAAAACTGTCCCTGCAAAATAAAGTATTGCTTCTTAAAACTATTATCAAACCTATTTGGACAGTATTGAGCTTTGGGGAACGGCCAGCAACTCTAATATCGAAATACTTCCGAGATTCCAAACAAAATCACTGCGAATTGTAACAAATGATTTACATAACGACCTTAAAATACCCTTTGTTAAATCAGAAATAAAAAATTTCGTTTCAATTATTTGCAAAGACTAAGTAATCATCCAATCCAGAATTGGCAATCACACTGTTACAAATTACGGTCGGTGTGGATTTAATTTATATGAAACTTTAATAAATTTTCGTCCTTCAATTCATGAAACCATTTTTTGAAGACTTAGAAAAGCGGTTGTTAGATTAATAAACGTTATAATTGTGATATTTTTTCTGTCTTTGCTGTTATCTATCGTTTATGCTTTAGTACATTTTAGAATGTTTAACGCACTCCAAAATATGCGACATTTAGCTAAGAGCATAAAATTTTATAACACAGATTTGTAAATAAATCGAATGCATTTTCAAATATAACAACACATAACCTATGAACAATTCACAAACATAATAGTTAACTTCTGTAGAATTTTGAAATGATTTGTCACAGTCGACCTTTAATTTATTTAATCGTAAATAAATTCAGATGATAATTTATATATTCAATTAATTAAATTTATTACAATTAAGTGAATTGTCAACAGTTATGAATTTGTCAAAAATACTACATAAATAGCCGAAAGTTTTGTCATTTCAATGATACATATGAGGCTGTAAAAATAATTTTTTTTATGCCCATATAAATCGCTCCACATACAATAAATAAAAATATCAACACTAAACTATACGTTTATCATAAACATTGATATTCACACATCAATAACAATATTGCACAATTAAACCAACTTCTGCCTAGATATTTATATGTATCAAATTTAGGTCAATTAAATATGCAAATATAAATACGTTTGGTATTCGCTTAAAATGTGCTGTAATTTAAGTTTGTTTATACATACAGTTTGACACGAAAGTGTTTTCACAAAGGAAATTTTTTTTATTTTTTTACTCTAAGGCTTAAAAAACAGGCTTTGGTTGAGATTTCAATATTTTTTTTTTTTATTACAGCTGGTTACTTAATCTTTTGTCTTTATAAATTAAGTAATGAAAATGCAAAACCAATTCATACGGCTTAGAAAAATAACAACAACAAAAAATGAATTAAATTCAAGTGTTTGCACAAACGAAATGGTTTGCACAAACGTTCATTTTAGTTTCTACTTATCGCGTTATTCGCATTTACCGTTATTTTTGGCATTTTGTTTACACAGATTTGACATTTGTCGTTTGAGTTGATGCAGATCAGACACAAATTTGACAAAATTAAAAATGCCTGGGAAACGTTTATCATTTGATATGATTCAGTTGGTTTATTATAACCATTCCATTGGAAAAACGGTCCCGGAGATTGCAGAAATGTTCGCAATTTCTAGCAAAACCGTTTATAATGTTTTAAGTCGAGCTGAAAATGAGGGAAGACTGCATACGAAGCCTGCAACTGGACGACCTTGCGCGTTAAATGATAGGGCAGAGCGTATTATGACCCGAAAAATTAATGACAATCCAACAATATCGACTAGAACGAGCTTCAAGAAGAATGTGGCAAAAGGAAAAGTGTTCGCAGAGCTTTGAAAAGGAATGATTTCTCATTCAGAGTCGCCTGAAAAAACAACCATTGGCGTCGGCTGAGCACATAAATAGACGCCTAACATTTGCCACTACGCACGTGGGACAGCCTGACTCATATTGGGATGAAGCTATAGTTTGCGATGACACCAAAATTATGTTTTATTACAATGATGGATCCAACAGAGTGTGGCGCCTGCCGTTAAAAACTCTTAAACGAAAAAAACATAATACCGACAGTAAAGTTTGGAAAACTTTCGCTGATGGTTTGGGGGTGCATCTCAAGCAAAGAAGTGGGCGACTTGTGCTTCAGTGAGAACACAATGGATGCCACACAATATTTGGACATTTCACACACACATTTGGTAACCAGTGACCCCAAATTTGAGTTTTTAGCGATGGTAAACCAACATTCAAGTTTTAACAAGATAATGATCCTGAGCATAAGGCTCACATAGTTAAGTGTTGGCTGCTGTACAATTCTGAAAAGGTGTATGACACTCCTGCTTAGAGTCCAGATCTTAATCCCATCGAGTATTTGTGGGCCGATCTTAAAAAACGGACTGCAAAGCGGCGGCCGCTAAATAAAACGCACGTTTCAAGGCGTTTATTTTGAAGGAATGACTGAAAACACCGATTGAATATGTTCAAAAAACTTATCAACTCGATGAATAGAAGATTGGAAGCGGTTATTAGAGCCAACGGTGGGTACACCTACAACACTAATTTTGAATCTA
The DNA here is from genome assembly GCA_019455685.1 of Philornis downsi. NCBI lineage: Eukaryota > Metazoa > Arthropoda > Insecta > Diptera > Muscidae > Philornis > Philornis downsi. The sequence continues at coordinate 29,896 of JAHXMU010000654.1, read as the reverse complement.
AACTACTTAAAATAGCTTTATTTAACTTAATTTACTTTTGTGCAAACACTTTCGTGTCACTTGAATTTAATTCATTTTTTTCTTGTTGTTACTTTTCTAATTTATATGAATAAGTTTTGAATTTTCATTATCTAATTTATAAAGATAACAAACTAAATAACTACCTGTAATAAAAAAAAATATTGATATCTCAGCCAAAGCCTGTTTTTTAAGTCTTAAAGTACAAAAATATCGACAATTTCCTTTTTTTTCCAATTTTAAGTCTTAAAGTACAAAAATATATATACATATATATATATATATATATATATATGTATATACAGTT